>JALBCR010002011.1:35000-175285 GCA_030710515.1 Abscondita cerata
CTTAGCCTGAAATGTTTCCCGTCATTTACTTAAACAATGAAATCAATTCAAAATTTTACTTATTGAAAAATAATTTATTGCAAGGACTATAGCCCACTGCTCATGCAATCAAAAATGAGAATTGAATTTTTAGGAAATATTTTCTTTTTTTTACAATTTTGTAATCTGCATTATTATTTCTGCTATTTAGGTCGGTAATTTCTGAATGCCGTCGATTGGAGTGCCGGCATCGAGGAACGTTATATTGGAGTTGAAAAAGATCATCGAAATGCGACTGGAATATGTAATAACAAGAAAATCTCCTAAAATTTATACTGGAAAAAATGTATTTGCTTATACAATTATGAAAGTACGTTGGGTGAATTATTACACGTTAAGAAAAAACAAAACTGGACTTTTAATACATATACGTAATGCGTAAATAAAATATTTATAACAGACTTCCGGTTATATCGGAAGCCAGTCATAACTGTCCCGGTTTATTATTGAATCCAGTTATACATCCCATTCAATAGCTAAATTAAAACAGTAGCTTCTATAAAAGCGTAATTTGGGATCAGTTGTGAGTTGTCACTTAATGCGAGATCTTTTCTCCTTCAATCCCCCCCTTCATAGTATATAACGTGGTATCCCTTCTGTAATGATCTTATAATACTTTTCATTATATTTCCCTTCTTTTATTCTTGATCTTCTCTCTTGTATTTGCGTATCTTGATCTCTTCTCACCATCTCTGCTTCCATACTTTTCCTTCTCTCCTCAATATTTTTATCTCCTCTCGCATATCCTCCCTTTCACCATACTTTATTTTTTGAGATTCTATCTCTTTCCAACATTCGAATAATATTTCAATCTCTTTCCTCCTCTCCATTTTTTCCTCATACCTCACCGCTCTTCTTGCTGTTTGGGTTCTTATCTTCTCTATTTTTGCTTCCTATTGCACTATGTATCGTGCTATTTTCCTTTCTAATTCCAATATCCATTTCCAGTACTTCTCTTGTATACCTTCCAGTTACACCCATTCCTTCCGTCCCCACACCTCAGCTCCGTACATCATTACTCATTTAAGTATTCACTCGAATAACCACCTTATTTTCATTTAAAAACTTGTCCTTTTAGGGACCCTTCGGGGTTGGAGGTTGTGATTTAAAAATTCAAACTTTTTCGTAGAACTGGCCGACGTATAGAATTCTATATCGTTCGTTTTGTAGTGTAATTTACAGAAGCATGTACTATTTTTATATTACGTTATTTTTAATTATTGTGACGTCTATCTATTTATTTATGAATGTTAAATGTATTTTTGCAATTTTGTGACTATCAACTTTTATTGAACAAAGCCTTGAAAAAGCTCCCGCTTGGGGGGCGAATTGCCGGCCAGTTCTACGAAAAAGTTTAAATTTTTAAACCACAACCTCCAACCCCAAAGGGTGCCTAAAAGAACAAGTTCTTAAATTAAATTAAAAATTGGAGGAAATAACTTAAGTTACCTTATTTTCTTTTTCTTCCAAATCTTTCCCAAATCTTTTTCCTCTATTCCCCACACTTTGTCCGATTATCTTATTTCCTTTTCTTTCTGATTCCCTTATTTGTTCACTATCATTATTATCGTATTTTAGGAAATATCCTAGTATTTGTCCACGATCTCTATTTCTTCCTCCCCAACACAATGATTCTTTCTTCTTTCTCCACAATGTACATAGAAAATAAACAAGGACTTAATGGACATCCTTGTTTCAGTCCTCTTCCTGTCCTAAACTTGTTCCCTATTCTTCCTTCCAAAATAAATTCAACAATTAAAAAAAGAAATAAAAGATTTTAAGAGAAATATGGAAGAAATAATAAAAAACAAGAATAAAATAATATGCCTAGTAATAAAAGAACTGACTACTTATGATAAAGGAACAAATGATGACATTGAGCGATTCTAAATAACGAAAGAAGGGTACAAACAAAAGTAACGGAAACATGTACAAGAAAAAAATTGAAGAAAAGAGAACCATAATAGCGACAATTAAGGCGTTCGACAAAAAGAAACTGAAAAGAAAAATTATATAGAAAACGACTTAACTAGAAATGAAAGGGAAATGCAGATTAAAATATTAGAGATAGCTAACGAGGAAAAAAGAACGTAAAGTAGAATAAAATTGGATATTAGAAACTATCAAAAATGATCAGAATTATGGATCAAACAAGGAGTAAAAACTGTAATCCATTCAAAACGAAACGCAAACACAACAACTAAAACACTAATGACTATAAAGCTAGTATAGGAAAAGAATACGACTAAAGCAATGGACATGGACATGAATACTATGCAATTGAAAAGAAAAAAAGCAAGAAAAACAGAAAGATATGGAGAATAGCGACATGGAATACAATGATAATACCAGGAAAAATAATGCAAACAGCTGAAAAATTAAGAAGAAAAGATAAATTTTACAATGAACTGAAGAAGGCTTGGAAAGAAATACCAAAAAGGATACCCTGTTTATTCTGAGAGACCTAAACGCAAAAATTGGAAAAGATTATGAAAAAGAAGAAAGTATAAAATACATAAATAATCAAACGACAACGAAAGTAGATTATGTAACTTTGCGATAACAACTAACTTGATAACTAGCAGCATAAAATACAAACATAAAAGGATACATAATGAAACGTGATTGAAACCAGAAACAACAGAAGGAAACCATGTAATAATAAATAAAAACACAGATGTAACATCATACAGACGAGCAGACAGATGTGGACCATTACATAGTTAAAATATCAAAAGTGCAGAAAAAACAATTGGACAGGAAGAAAAGAAGAATACAAAGCCATGGTATGTTGAAGAGTGTCAAGAAGCAACTAAGAAAAAAAGCACAAAGGAAACAAATGATTATAAGAGAAAAGGAAGAGGATCTGAAATAGTGAGACAGAAAAGAGACAGAAAAATATGATGTGGATGGAAGAAATGATGAATGAGATAAAGAAACATAATAAGAATAATAATACAAAGAAGTTTTAACAACAAATCAATAATTGAAAGAGAAAGAAGATAATAAGAACAAGAGGATTAAAACATAAACAAGGCAATATACAATATGATGAGAAGAGAAAGGAAAAGATCTAGAAAGAACATTTTCAAAGCTTACTGTAAGAAACAGAACAGGAAGACAAAGAATATAAACAACAAGAATTATATGAAAAGAACAAAGAGGATGAAGATATGATAAAAAACTAACTTATCAAGAAACATAAAGAATAAAAAATCTGATAAGAGGAGAGATGATCAAGTATGGAGGGCAGATTATGAGAAAAGGTAACAGAACGGGAAACGGGACTAATAATACCAATACCAAAAAAGCAACATGGAACATTGTAACAAGTACAGAGGAATTACTTTGTTAAATACTATAATCTATTGACAGTATTACTTTAAAAATGAATTACAACATACACAGAAAATGAAAATGACGACTAATCAGACGAGTTTTAGACCGAAGATCAACAGTGGTTGCAATACACATAGCAAATAATGGAAAATGTTATAAATATGGAATGGAGATACACTTACTATTCATAGATTATAAATAAGCTTTTGACAAAGTTAACCAAAAAGATAATACAAATACATAAAAAAATGAAGATACCACCAAAATTAAGGTGTATGTATTAATGTATGTAAAGCAATGATATGAACAAGTGATAAAAAGACAGAAGCATTCAACATCAACAAAGGGGTCAGACTAAACGACGATTATCAGCAACGATGTTTAGTATTAGAAGAAATAATAAGATAAGTAAACATAGAAGGAACCATAAGAGACAAAGCACAAATGATATGCAGATCGAATTGAAAAAATTGGAGAAATTTAGTGGAAATAGCAAAAACCCACAAGAATATATGGAAGCAAAATGGGCTGGTCAAAATAGAGAATGTTGTTTGAACCCATTAGGGCGATATATACCCAAGTTTGCAATGTTCTAAATGTTGTGGAAAATTTTTAACACACCAAAAACCGCGAAATTTTAGGACTTGATTCAGATTCTGTTCTATACCTCATCATGTATTTTTCGTCGAAAATTTTCGTTAAATTTGTGACAACTTAAGCGTAACTAGAGCTCTGTAAATCAATTGGTTACCGAATTATGGCACTTTGAAAATAAGCTAGTTTTTCCAAAAATGAAAATTGTTTGGACCGAAATTGCGTCGAAATCATTAATCGTACGATTAGAATTTGTAGAATATAATTTGTAGACAATTTAATAAGATGGGTTCTATAAGCCTCGCAGTTCCTCAAAATCTAAGGTAAAATTGCATTTTTCCAGAAATGTTCCATAATCTTTTCTATGTTGTTTTTTTGGTTGCGTAATGAAAAGAATGCATTACATCATTTTAAAAACCGTATTTTAATATAAACATAAGTAATCGAAAGTACAGCAACTTAATCATTCAAGCAGTCAATGAAATTAAACACATAGTTAAACTTGTCGCTTTGTTTGTCATAGCCCTAGGCTCTCACAAAAGTACGGAAGGGTTCATTGTCAAAGGTGTCTTTCGTTCGTTTCGTCACCGACTGCTCAAACTTGTTAGGGTGTGGCATCTGTCCGGAAAAAACTCCTTCTTGGTGCACTAGGGCTTGATTTTATCTGAAGTGACCCCACACTATCATCTTCATCTGTCATAAAAAGGGAGTTCAAATCAGGGAGAACTCCCTTTGTTTGAGAAGTTGACAACCCTTTCCTCTGCCACTCTTCTGAATTTTAGGTATCTTACCCAGAGGAGGAGCCAATCCCTCTTCTCCAAGGAGGTACTTTATTTGCAGAGCAGTCACGTGGTCTGCGTCTTGTTTTAATAGATGTCTCAATTGCGCGAGAGCAAAGCAGAACAGAGATGCTCAATGAGACGAACTTTGTTTTTGTCATCCGAGAGCATTTTCCTTTTGGGGGACTATGATGATAGTCAATGCGTCAAACACAATTTCCACTGGTGCTGCAGAAATACGTTCATGGTCCCTCTATAAATTTGGTGCTCCTTTGGACGCTATGCTTAGGATTTATTTCCCATGGTTGTGATTATTGTATTGTGATCTAAGTGTTATGTATGGTGCCCCAGAAGATTAGTATAAACTTATATAGTGTAGTCTAAAATCAATTTTTGGAAAAACTAGTCTGTTTTCAAAGTGTCGTAATTCGGTAACTAATTGACCTACAGAAGCTCCAGTACGTATAGAATAGCTTTCGACGAAAAATGCATAAATTAGGAGATATAGTGCAGAATCTAGTACATACATAGTCCTAAAATGGGTCGAAACAACATACTAAAAAATCATAGATTCATCATGTTTTGAGAATTTACTAAATTTTTGTGTTGATTTTGACTGACCTAAAGTAAAAACAGAAAATGATGAGAATAATTTGCCCCAATAAAACAATTTATATACTTCAGAAAGAAGAGGCAATAGTCTAATCTAAGAATAGAAAACCTATAATTATTATATTACATTAGATCACCTCCGATTTAACTATAATAAGTTTAATTAAGGTGAATTTAGTAATGAACTTGTACACCAAGCTAGATTCTAGATTCCATGAAATCTGGATAAATAAAGAAAAATTAGTAATTGTACAAAAAACATATAAGAATATTATCTTAAACAACTATAGTTTAATTCAAGTGAATTGATTGCCAGCTCACTTTAGACATCAAGTTGAGAAGGTATACTATAAAATAAAATGTTCAGATTTCAAGTAGCATATGTGTCTTTCGGGCATTATGCCAACGTTTGATTTACGTATGATGCAACCATTAAGTTAAAATAATACCTTTTCTGACTACTTTCATTGGTGTTGAGTTATTTAAATATAAAATTTAATGTGAGTGTTAAAATGTCAAGAGTAAAAAGGAATAAATAGCGCGATTAACTTATAAATACGGATACGTCTGCGGTTTATTACGATCTGAATGTTGTGATAGTATTCGAACGATTATTGTTAAAAGAAAAAATGTTCTTCATTAATGCTTTGAAATAAACTGTAATTAAGTTTAGGAAACGTTTGATAATTAAAATAAACAAGCCCGATCTGTGTTTATAGAATTAAGATAAATGCATCTACTTAATTGTACGCCTACAACAATGAGGTAAATTATCTTTGTGGGTCGAATGAAAAGTTACGGCTGTAGTAAAAGGTTGACGCCACTGGACGAACAGGATTCAACAGTTTCATGAATAAGGCATTGAGTTAATGTTTGCTTACTAATTAAATTACACTTGCACTAAGTTTTTTTTATAGTTTTATGCACTTGTTTTAATGTGACGATCTGTCTCTCACTTCCGACATAGCACAGAGAAAAATATTTTTGGAATAAGTAAAACCACAAAAAATAGATAATAAGGACAGATTTAAGAGAATATAAAACTAGAGAATAAAGGAAACGTTAGAAGCAGGAGCAAAACTAAAAAAAAGTAATGCAAATTAAAGTAATAGACAAAGTTTAGGAAAGTATCACAATGCGGAACAGAAGAAACGAAAAAAGCGTTTGCCGCAGAACTCCACATCGCCTTGATACTAATAAACGTCAAAGAACGACTGGAAAGTATGGATATGTTATAAAAAAATGAAAAATGTGTAAAATAAATATTTTTGTAAACTTCGAAAATCTATCTAGGTTAATGGCCCTTTCTGTTTGATAGATTATGCCCAAAATCCAATCAGATCTGCACTATTATATATAAAACTCATATTCAAATTTTTATAAAAATCTGTACGACACTTCTCCTGACATTGTATTTATAAATTCACATTTATTAAGAAAAAGTAAAATCGAAGTAAACATTTATATCAATATAGTCCCGCAATAGTTAAATGAATCTAACTGCTAACCGTTATACGAACGCTACCTACTAGAGTACGTCGGAATAAACGAGGTATCGCGCACCCAAGTTCGTTAAGACGAGTTGAAAATTCTCAGTCTCACAAAGCGAAAGTGAAATTTCTCCCTCAATTTTTTTTATATAATTGATATTGGAGAATAATTAGTGTCACGTGATTGTTATATCTCAGTAGTTACTTATCGGATAAAAAAAATAGTTTAAACAAAAGTTGTGTATAATTAAACTACAAACAACTTTTATTTGAAAGAAAATGTGTAAAAAATATTTTTCTAAATATTTCAAGAATTCGAAATCTGTGTAGGTTAATAGCCCTTTTGGCTAAAGATCTGCGAAATTATATATAAGGTCCATGTACAAAGTTTCAAAAAAATCGGAAGCGTGGTTTTCTTGATATCTTGTTTACATACGGAAGGACGGCCGGTCATTATAAACGTACTATCTAATTCGTTGGAAAAAGTGAAAAAAGAGGTGTAACGGTTTGAAACTGTCGTATAACTCCCCATCTTATTTCATAAGATGTGAGAGTAAAATAGAAACGAGAATAAAAATAAACACAAATAAAAACATTGAATCAGACATAGTATAACAATAAAGCTTTAGGATCTAGAAATAAGGTTTATGAATTTATTTTTCATTCGTCCTACCAAAATAGGTTTAATTTTTAGTAAAGGAATTAAATGTCATTTCATTTTAATTGCAATCGTCTGGTATATCTATATACTAAGATTCAAAATTTGTCTATTTCTTTGTCCCTCTATAGACTAGGCCAAGCCAAGTATATGGTTGCACTTAGATTAGAGCATAGGCGGCGAATGGGAAGCATGGGTGGCGGGAGTCTACCTGGGAGGGGCTTCTTCTTCATTCTGGTTCCGTCCAATACGACAAGGGTTTCATCTAGTTTTTTCTAAAGTACATACATTTAACTTTTGCAACTTTATTTGTTATGAAAGAGAGAACTATGTCAACAGGAAGTGTTATGTGAGCGAATGTTTTTGTGATTAACTTAAAATTAGTCATTTTCAATATGGAGCTGATTAATTACAATTTTCAACAAAAGGTGGCAGTTCATAAGATTCTAAAACAGGTATAAAACAATGACTAATAGTACAGCTACGAACTATCAAACCGTAGATTACAAACATTCGCGAAGCTTTGCAAAGAAAAAGAACGATTATCAGTATAAAAATAAAAGCGAAACTTAGGAAAAGTTTTAGCAAACAATGCATACAAAAAATGAGTAGAAAAAAACCAAGAATTCCTCTCTCTCTCTCTCTCTCTCAAAACAGCGTAATTCGCCCACTTTAGAGATACCCCACCTCGGCATTTCTCCAGTTTGTATATTTTGTGCTAGCGCCATCTATTTTTCTTTGTACTACCATCTTTATGTCATCAGTCCATCTTGTAATCGGTTTTCCTACACTTCTTCGTTTGTCCCATGGTTTCCATTCCATGGTAATTTAAACCCACATGGATATATCTCCATTCAGGCGATATGTCCTACGCATCCCTACTTATCTCTCATCATTGTGCACATTATATTGTACATTCTTGTATTTTGTCTTATCTACTCTACCGTTTCCAATTTCCCAGAGTGAATTCTAGAATTACCCTTTTCATTATGTCCATTTGTATTTCCTTTCCTATTTTTATTGTTTGTCTAAATAGATACATATATCCTCTTCTTCTACCGTTTTTCCATCAACAGTTGCATTTTCTCATGTGATCTTGGCATGATTTTGGTTTTGTTTAAATTTAGTGTTAGGCCAACTTCAATTTTTGTTTTAATTATCTCAACATTTCTTCCAATTCTTCAAAGAAATTTGCAATTAATACCACATCATCGGCATATCTTAAATTACTTAGGTGTGTTGCTTCTATATATATATATATATACCTTTATGTTTCCAGTCTGTAGTTCTTCCTAAATCCCGTTTAGTCTGGTGTTTGATAGAATTCTAATGTATTGCTTGCTCTATTATTTATTATTTTAGTCAGCAAATTGTATATTTGGTGTAACAGGCTTATCAGCCTATAATTTTCCAAATTGGTCTTATCCCCATTTTTGTGTTACTATGCTTGCGTTCAGCAGATTGAGCGCTCTTGAACAGCTTCGTAGCTATCTGAGAGCTATATGAAAGTAGAGGTTGATCAATCAATCAAATTTTAATTTTTTTAATATTAACAACAAACTCGGTTTCTTTATACAAATTTCTTTTTTTTTTTTTTTTTTTTTTTTTTCTTTTTTTTTTTTTTTTTTTTTTTTTTTCTTTTTTTTTTTTTTTTTTTTTTTTTTTTTTTTTTTTTTTTTTTTTTTTTTTTTTTTTTTTTTTTTTTTTTTTTTTTTTTTTTTTTTTTTTTTTTTCTTTTTTTTTTTTTTTTTTTTTTTTTTTTTTTTTTTTTTTTTTTTTTTTTTTTTTTTTTTTTTTTTTTTTTTTTTTTTTTTTTTTTTTTTTTTTTTTTTTTTTTTTTTTTTTTTTTTTTTTTTTTTTTTTTTTTTTTTTTTTTTTTTTTTTTTTTTTTTTTTTTTTTTTTTTTTTTTTTTTTTTTTTTTTTTTTTTTTTTTTTTTTTTTTTTTTTTTTTTCTTTTTTTTTTCTTTTTTTCTTTTTTTTTTTTTTTTTTTTTTTTTTTTTTTATCCGTATTTTGCTAGTTTCAGTTCTTCGTCCACTACATAACTCAGTGTCTCTTTCTCTGGTCCTTAATCCTCGCCCTTAATCTTAACCTTAACTACTCTTCAGATCTCTTCGTCGCTAATACCACAATATCATCAGCGTACGCCAACACTCGCACTTTTTTCTTTTCTTACTGCTACATGATTTTTTTCCCAAATCTTCCTCTAGATCCCTAATATGTATTAAAAACAAAGTATGGGTTAACAGACATCTCTGCTTTAGTCCTTTCCCCGTTCAAAATTCTTGTACCAAGTTCCTGCCCACTCTTGTTCTACACTTTGTCTCTTCATATACTTCCTCAATTATCTTTGTTTATCCCTTTTTCCCCAGCTATTTTTCATGGAAGTCTTCGATTCCACGTTCTCGAATTCTAATTTTATATCTAGAGATATCACAAAAATTCGATCTCTTTTCTTTAAAATCTTTTGTTTATGATATGTTTTAAAATTAATATATTATCTATCGTCGCTCTTCCATATCTAAATCTGGGTTGCCAGTTACTATATATATATATTTTTTCTTAGTACTCCTTTTCATATTCTATCATATATTCTTCTTAATTGATCTCTCGCCCGAACGCACCGCTCCACATTCAAAATTCAAATCCCGCCATCCAAAATTCAAATTTTCCGCCAAAAGTGAGCCAGAAAAGATACTAATACTCTCGACTTATCTCCATTTGCCCCTTCTCCCTTTCCTTTCTTTACCTTTTCTATTGCTCGTTCCTCCTGCCTTCTTTGTTTGTTACTTTTTCTTCTCTTCCTCCTAATATGTTCTTGCAGTGTTCTACCCATTTGTCTCCTTATATTTTTGTTTCCATCTTTTTTTCAGATCTTTCTGCTTTTATTTATAAATTCCCACACATGTCCTTTATTTTTACTCGTTCTATGATTTTCTCCAATAATTTTTTATTTTCTTCTTTACGCATTTCTTTGAATATTGCTTTTATTTTTTTATATTTTTCTCCATCTTTCCTTTCATCGATTTCCTTCTTTATCTCCTTATTACTCTTTACCTTTTCCCTGTACCACCATTCTTTCCTTTTCCCTGCCCCTTTTTTCTTTTTCTGTAGTTTTCTTGTTTTTTGCCTGTTACATTTTTGTTATTATTCTCTCTATTTCTTCAGACACCTCTCCTGATGTATTTATTTCTCTTCTATTCTCTCTTTATACCATTGTATATTCCCTTTTCTCCATATTTTCTTCCCTATCAATTCCTTTCCTTATTCTTATTTGACTTTCCCCGTGGTTGGTGAACGATTCCATTATTCTCCAATTTTAGAATTTTATGTTGTCCTTACTTTTGTCATCTATTAGCACATGGTCTATTACGGATTAGTCTTTTTCACGTATTCATGTATATTTATTTTTTCCTCTTCCTTCAATACTTACGTCCATTACTCGAACCTTTTTATTCACATAACTCAACCAATATTATTCCTTCCCTGTTTATTTTTTTATACATTGATCTCCTGTTTTTAACCTTCCATTTACCATTATTTCTACCTCTTCTTCTATTATAGCAATAGAATTCCCTCCTATAATTAATTTTCCTTCTTCTTCTTTTAGAAATTTTCAATAATTCTTTAGTTTTGTCCATCCATTTTCCATAAATCTTTGATACTGTGATATGCTTTTCTCCATTTTCCTTGAATTCTCATCATCCCTTTTGATCTCTCCCTTTCCTTCTTCCCACTACTTTCTTACCTCTATTATTACTCCTCCTAGAAAGGAGAAACATTAGGAAACAGTTAAAACATTAAGAATCAAAAATAAAAGAATGAACTGAACAGAATACATTGGAGTACCAGGGGCAGACCAATGGACAAACGAGATACAACTAATAGCTAATTATAGAGAGTAATAAAAAACAATATATGGATGGAATGAGGTAATAATGATGATCATGATGGTAATTCTATAAATAAATGCAAATGCGGGTTTATTAACATAAGTCATATAGAAACAAACAAATGGAGCATCAAGTCCGCAAAACTCCACATTGTTTTAATACTAAGAAATGTGTAAAAACAAGCGAAAGTGACCGGCGACATAAAACATTTTGCTCGAAAAATAAAATAAACTTAATAATTTTGATTTAAAATGTGAAAAAGAACCGATACGTCCTTGAAAAAATCAACTTCTAAAGAAAGAAAGAAAAGTACACCGTGAAGCAATATCTAAATTTCAGTAACGGCCAACAATAGTTAAATGTATCTAACTGGTATACGAACGCTACCTACTACTCTACGTCGCCATCGAGTTGAAAACTTCCTACACAAATAGAAACTGAAAATTTCGTTTTAGGAAAAATAGTTCAAACAAGAGTTATAGACAGTAATATTTCCTACCTTTTCTCTCATAACTTTTTGTGAATAATTGAAATTGGTAGAAATATTGTTAAAACAATTAGTGTCACGTGATAGTCTACTTCAGTAATTACTTATCGGATCAAAAAATAATTTAAACAAAAGTTTCATTATATACAGGGTGTCCAGAAACTCTTCAGCCAAACGGAAACTACAGATACTAGAGGCTTGTTATGTCGATTTTACAACCCTTTGAAGAAGACATCGTTATATGAGATTTCTTTAAATCATTCAAAAATTCCGTTAACATTATAGGGTCTATAGAGAAAAGAATGAATATTGACACAAATGGTCGTCATGTAGAACATCTGTTGTAAAATTAATTATCTTGTTTATGTTGTTATTTATCTTTATTTTTTATTTTAATGTTAATTGTTGTTTTATACCTTCACGAAATAAAATTATTTTAAAACTTCCAAAACAATACTTATCAGTATTTGTAGATTTTTCAAAGCCAACTTGATATTGCAGATACAATTTTATAATACAACATGATGTTATTTTACAAACACAAAAAGTTAAAATTAATTTTTCTCATTTCATTTCAAAGAAAAGGACATTTTTTATGAAAATTATCTTGAATTTCTCGAATTTGGTGTCAGATAAAAAAATTTTTTTAAAATAAAACATTTTTGATAAAAATACCGGTTGGTCTCCACTAACCACTCAATGCAAACAATTTATTTAAAATTTAAATTAAAACTTTGGGTTTAAAATAGATAGGTATGTGTTGAACTAAAATGCTTTCGTACTTAAACAAGACCATATAATTCTAGAATAACAACAAAATTGTATTTAACATAAACTAAAGGTGAAGAATCTGTAAGGTATTTGGTAAGCTTGAACTATAAACCAGACGCCCTGTTAAGAGACAAGATGCTGCTATAACAATGTCTTCCAATTAAGTATTTCGTGAGATGTAAATTAAAAATTCAGTCATGAAAAAGTTGACAAAGTTTTTATTTATATTGTAGTTATTATTTTCATAAAATATTAATTTAAACCCAGACTGTGTTTTAGTCTTATCAAACATCTTTGTTATTCCGAATGATTGCACCACACTTATCAGTCAATTCGGGTAGAGGCCAATGATAAAAATACAGATTAGTGTAATTACATAAGAATGTAGTTTTTTGCATAAACAAGTAAGATTGTTATGTCATGTAAAATCATGGTCGTTTATGGTTTAAAATAATTGTTTCGAGACAAGAACCTAAAAGTTTACTGCTAGCCACTAAAATAGCTTTTACGGTAACATCTTGTAAGGGAAAATAACTATGTTACATCAAAAAATAAAAATCTAATAAATACGGATCCTGAGCACATGCTTTAATTTAAACATAGCATATGAATTGTGGTTAATCCAACCTTGTATTTAATTATAGCTGCGGTCACACATTTTTTAATACCTATTGATGCACACAACGTATATAAGCAATAAATTCTTAATAAATGTATCTGTAATTAATGCTACGATACTAAATAAAAAAATGCAGACTGCTTTGGTAGAATGAATACATATGCTCCTGAAAGCTTGCTTAATTATAATTAATTTTAATTATCATTTAGCCAAGCTTACGGGAAATTCATCTTAAATCGACCTAATCTATCATCTCAGTCTTATTTTAATTTTCTCCATAAATTCAGTCCTCTAGGTTAGCAATGTCATTGGGTGCTTAGTATGCGAGACTGAATGGACAGGAATCTATCTTGTGGACATATAAGGCAACTAGAAACATGACTACAGCCTGGACAAAGAATTAAATAACAAAGTCGCAATCAAGAATGGAACTGAATTTCGAGATATATCTAATATGGTGATGGTTTTGGTAGGTAATGTATGTGGGTAAAAAAAGCTGAAATGCTTTAGCATTTAGCAAATAAGAATTTTACAAAAAAAAAATTAAATTGAAAATAAACCAAAATGAGCAACCGTTGGCGCCTTACGTTAGTCTGCAATGCGAAACAACAACGTGCTTCATGGAATAAAAAGAGTGAATTATTTCAGTTTCACTAAATCGGTTGCATCTGCATGAGCTTGTTGGTCTCACGTTTATGTATGATAATTGCAATGTTGAGATTATCGTAACATAAGATATTTAATTAAAATACCACTAAATACCAAGTTTTATTAAAATCGCACTGCGTAGTCTTTAAGTGTACTTATAGGAAATGTTTTCTCTAAAGACAACAATATTAATAAAAAGTGCATTGTTAAAAAATAAATTAGAATGTAGAAAATGAAAGTTTGTTTGGTATAATTAATATAATAACCGCAAACCGGATTTAAAAAATTGTTTCGACAAAATCGTGCATAGTTAAATTATTGTTTGGACAAAAAGTTCACTAGGAAATGTTTTTAAGTAGGGTAAACTGTATTGACTGTATTAAGATGTAATTTTAGGTCACTCGATCTTCTAAACAACGCCAACTCTGTTCCAATGGGTGTTTTCATAAAATTTATATTTAAGAAAATATTGTACTTTATTGTTAAGTCATAAACGTGAAAGGAAATCCCAGTACTACAAAAAAAATATATAATGTGCTCAGTATTAAATATTTTCATTTTAAAAATTTCCTAAACACTTTCTTTTAAAATCATTTTTTAAACGCGTTGGCGTTGGTCGTGACGTCAATGCTCGTACAAATCAATTATACGAACATTGACGTCACGACATAGACGACCTGTTTCGGCGCCAATTTTCAGTGTTTAAATTAAATACCGTGTAATTTAAAAAAATTACAACTGACGAACGTCTTTTATGTGTATGGGCTTCGATTTTACACATTTTAGAAAAAGTTGGAAAATACCGAATTGTACTTGTAATTTCAATATTTTGTAATTTCAACCAAGAAATTACATTTATTGGAAGTAATCTTATTTTTTAAAGAACAAGAAGAACAGTGATTTGCTCAGATATCCTTAGTGATTGGCACCCAACCATTGACTAATTTTCTCGTTTAAATCAAAAACTTACGTTATCTTAACAATACTAAACTTATTTTATTACAAAATCAAACATTACAATTTATTAACACCTAAACAAAGTCCGTAAAGCTGCACTCCCATATGACCAATTTTTAAACTCAAGTGCTACGCATTATGTACTTTTTATGTGCTAATTCTGTATCGACTTTAAAAATTTTGTGGCTGTGGCTTGCGGAAAAGCTACACCCTCCATACCAGAAATCATTGAAAGGATGGTACAATCACAAAAAAAGTACAGGAATTATGTACTTTTTATGTGCTAGGAGATAAGACAAGACTTGGTACGGTAAGGTATCCCCTACGAAGATATGAGGAATGAAGACTTTATCGATTCCAAGCGTGTAGTGATATACTACCTGTGTTCAAAAACTAGTCGGAATTGTTTTTAAATCAAAAAATCTTTATTGATTCTTCTAATTCAATTTCGTCCCATTCAAAATAGATATAATACACTTATGCCACCGCTTTTTCCAGTCCTCGAAGCATGCCAAAAAGTCTTCTTCCGGTATAGTCTTCAGAGCGCGCGCCGATTCACGTTGAATGTCTTCAATCGACTCAAAAAGGTTTCCTCGGAGTGGTCTTTTGAGTTTTGAAAATAGCCAGAAGTCACACCGAGCCAAATCAGGCGACTAAGGTGACTGCGGAACGATATTGGTTGCATTTTTGTAGAAAAAGTAACAAAGAATCAGTGCAGTGTGAAATGGCGCATTATCGTGGTATAAAAACCAAGAGTTATCTTTCCATAAATCCGGCCTCTTTTTACGAATAGCTTTACGCAAATGACGCATAACACTCAAATAGTATTCCGTGTTAACAGTTTGACCAGTGGGAAGAAATTCGTAATGCAGCACACCACGATAATCGAAGAAAAAAAACATCAACTTGATTTTTGAGCGACTTTGACGCGGTCTTTTCGGTCTTGTCTTACCTTTGGCACGATATTCACTCGATTGGTCGTGTTTTTCGGGGCCGTAAGCGTAGATCCAAGTCTCACCTCCCGTAATGTGTTTATAAACCGCCAGATAGTCAGAGAGCATTGTTTCACACACATCAACACGACGCTGTTTTTTAAGAAAATTCAACATTTTTGGTACCAATCGAGACTTGACACGTTTGAGGCCCAAAACATCTTGCAAAATGGTATTAATTGATCTTTTTGATAGACCAATTTCATCAGCAATGTCTCTTATAGTTAATCGACGGTTTGCAAGCACTAATTCTTTCACTTCTTGGATGTGAGCATCATTAGTTGAAGTCGATGGTCGACCAAGGCGCTCTTCGTCTTCAACGCGTTCTCTACCTTCATTGAACAAGTTATACCAATCATATGTTGTTGATTTTGGTAGAGCTCGATCCCCGTAAGCCTTCTGCAACATTTTCAACGTTTCTGCAGCATTTATTCCATTCAGGAAACAAAATTTGATCGCACTTCTTTGTTGAATAATTTCAGACATTGTGAAAATCGCCAAATTCACTTTTTGTGTCATACAAAAACAAGCGTCACTCAGACACTAATGAATATTTTGACATACAATGTGGCATGGAAGTCAGTAACAGTTGTACCAACTTAAAAAAAAATATTGAGCAAAAATGTTTACCTGCGTCATTTACATCGAAAAATTCCGACTAGTTTTTGGACACAGAGTACATACGATATGATCTAACGACACGAAGTGAAGTATTCAAATACAACAGTGATGAATATATAATGATGAGGAGAAATGTAGTGAGCAATAATGCTGAAGATAATTAGGTAGGTAGGGGCGAAAGGGAAAGGGATGAAATTGCTGACGAATTTTTGCGAAATGAAATTGAGTAATCAATGAATATTCAGGAGGATAATATATGAGTGAAGAAAATTTTGTTCGCATTTCATTATATCTCCTAATACATTGAGATGGTTATTTACAGTCGAAAATGCAGGATGAGAGATGAAACAATTACGAACGAAATAAAAGAATTTGTGAAGTGTAGTACCTGCTTCATGTTTTATTAAAATTAATTAAATTAAATTTTAATAAAATTATATTTTATTAAAATTCTAAAGTGTCATTATATTCTACTATCAAAAACTATATCCTGGCACTTTAAGTGAATTTTGTACCGCAAAAACTCTTGTAGTAATATATATATGTTTACGAAAGAGGAAAAATCGGGATGTGTGGTACTTCATTGTCGGTGATTAGGGATGAATAAATTATGTACCCTTGATTTCAAAGTGTCATCATATTCTACTATGAAAAAAGTCTCCTGGCACTTTAAGTAAATTGTGTACCACAAAAACTCGAAATATGAAAAATCGCAATGTGCGGTTTTTCATTGTCGGTAATAAGGGATGAAAAATTAAGTACCCTTTTTCAAGGTGTTGTCATATTCTACTATTAAGAAGCTATTTCTTTATACTTTGAATGAATTTTGAACCGCAAAACTATTAGAGTAATACCGTTTGAAATATACAAAATTTTGATGTGTGGTGATTCAACAGAGAATATAAGGGATGAAAAAATTATGTACCCCTAATTTCAAGGTGTCATAATATTCTACTATCAAAAAGCTCTCTCTTGAAACTTTCACTTAATTTTGTACCGCAAAGACTCTTTGTGTATTACGCTCCGAAATATAAAAAATCACGGTGTGTGGTTCGTCATTGTCTGTAATAAGAGATGCAAAAATTATGTACCCTTGATTTCGAGGTGTGATTGTATTCTTCTGTCAAAAAGGTATTTCCTTACACTTTGAGTAAATTTTATACCGCAAAAACTATTACAGTAATACCGTTTAAAATATAAAAAAAATTTGATGTGTGGTGGTTCGACAGCGAATATAAGAGATGAAAAAATTATGTACCCCTGATTTCAAGATGTTATCATATTGTACTATCAAAAAGCTCTCTCTTGGAACTTTGACTGAATTTTATACCGCAAAAACTATTTGTGTAATACGCTCCGAAATATAAAAATCACGGAGTGTGGTTCGTCTTTGTCGGTAATAAGGGATGCAAATCATTATGTACCCTTGATTTCGAGGTGTGATCGTATTCTACTATCAAAAAGGTATTTTCTTGCACTTTGAGTGAATTTTGTACTGCAAAAACTGTTACAGTGATACCGCTTGAAATATAAAAAAATTTGATGTGTGGTGATTCGACAGCGAATATAAGGGATGAAAAAATTATGTACCATTGATTTCCAGGTGTCATCATATTCTACTATCAGAAAGCTATCTGTTGGCACTCTGAGTGAATTTTGTATCGTAAATACGTGGATATCCACTGAATACCCAATTTCATTTTGCAAAAATAGGTAAAAAAAATTTTCTTCGTCAAAAATTTCATCCCTCTCCCTCCCCCTTCTACCACTTTGACCCCTACCTATCTAATTATCTTCAGCATTATTGCTCACCACGTTTCTCCTCAGGGTTTTCAAACTTAAGTCGGTACTATTGCTAACTTCGTTATTATTAGAGCTACAGGGTAGGTTGAATAGGCAAACTAGTAGGATTTGTTTCTCTCATCGCTATGGTGAAAACAAAATTTTATTTTATTTAATCGTATGGTACATTTTAAATATTGAATTGTGATGTAAGTGTTATGTATAATGCCCCAGAAGATCAGTATAAACCTGTATAGTGTGGTGACGAAAGCGTGTGCAATAGTGGATTGGTTCATCTTGGCAAAGCATTTACTTCAAGGTTTAGAAAAACCACTAAAACCTAAACATGCCAACCCTTACCCACCCTAGTATTCACATGTAATAATATTAATTAAGTGTGTAATGTGATTGTGTTTTGTGAAATTGTGTTGTACATTTTTTCCTAATTATCCGGGAGGGTCTTGATGACCAGGTCCGAAACCAAAGTGGTGATTCTCAGGAACAACATGTTTTTCTTGTTGACCATGGAGTACTGTAAGGTACTGATCACCTTCCATATTTTATATTTGCACCAAAACCCCTACAAAACACACACGAAAAAACTCTAAAGAAAATTGCCGTACGTTTTAACGTAAAAAAAATAAATAAAAAAATTTTTTAAAAATAAATAAAAAACAATAAAATCGAACATCGCGTTCGCGAATTATATCAAATTGTTCCATTTTTTCAAATGGGACACCCTGTATACAATAGATAGGAAATTGAATACTGACCAAAAATGTCCCATTATTTTTTATCCTAAAGTCAAAAATGACTAAATTTTAACTTTATTCATTTGCGGTAAGTCTTGTCTTCTTTCTCTGCGTTGTTTCTTTTTTAATTACGTTCCACGGATCCCCGGATAATTCTTCGCATCCTGGTGGACTTCGGTAGATTGTTGAGTGAATACCGCATACCAATTGCACTGCACTAACGTTCCCTTTTGGTAAGTTTTATTTTATTTAAAATTTAGTGTCGATTTAATTATTAATAGGTAAATTCTATCGACATTTACATTTTCTTTTACGTAATCTGACTTTTTATTCGTCGATGGCTACCGATCTTTGTTTCGAAGGTTAATTATTTTATTAATTTGTAAAGTGACGTAGTCTCTACGACTGAAATTATACGACTCTTTAAACGGTTTTTCGTCGGTTATATTTATAATACCTTATCACAACACTCCTTGATCCTTTTTAAAATTTGAATTTCGCGACAATTTCGCGCGCTATCAGCGTTTCGATTTGGAACTACCGTTTTACAAATAAATTATTAAATGACTTGTAATTAGCATTAGACTGAAAAAATTACGATGATTCTATTGATATATAACATGCACGTCCGTATCTTTATAAATGTTGACTTTAATCCATTTTTTTCGGCAATTTCCATTTGTAGGTTATAATTTTCTAAATTATGATTCGGCGCATAATTTTTCGATACATCTGAACTCGGGAATCAATCCTTTGAGTTATCTTATCCCTTTATTACATATTTTGTACAGGGTGCTTTTCTAAATAAATTCGAAGTTTCAGACACATGGTCATTTTCACCCATCCTGGGTTTCTTTTAAATCATTGTCACTGAAGAACACCCAACGGGTTAATGTTCCATGTTCACAACACTACACATTCATTCATTCAATATTTTTGGGGATTGGAACCTGTATTTGAAGGCGTTTTAGCTTAATTATTTCATTTGTCGTAGAAGTCACTGGGACGTAGGTAAGTATTATCCTTAAAGCTAATATTACAATCTAATTCTTTCAGAGATGCTAAGGACATAGTTATTTCTGGGCTCTTAACTACATACTCTTAAAATTAAGTGATTTCTTATTAATTTAAAAAAATTTTTTAAGCTTCCGCTGTACTATGCAATTTTACTCATAGCAATAAGTAGGTAAATAAAAATGCAATACTGTTTATTTCATTGGTACCTAGGTGGCTTTTAAGCAGCTTGAAATTTGGTCGCAATAGGAGGCACATTATTATGTTTTCTTATCCATTGCGGATGATAAGTTCTAGCGCAATAGAAACAGTTTATTCCAATATTTTTTGCATTTATATTGTTAACGCAAATGTGTAACATACGCCAGTCAGAACTCTCTTATTGCCTTTGAAATACTCCACTGAATCAGGTTTGTTTTCCGGTATTTAATCCTTACATAAAACCTTACATAACTTTCTTTACGAGAGATTCTTACATCAGAGAGTATGTTAACTTTTGGATTATTTTTAACAATCAATGGTACTTTTCAGAAATTTTCTCCTCAGTATTTTCTGCTCAATTTCCTGTCTGCCTCTGGGAACTTGGTTCAGCCAAAACTATTTCATTTTCTTTAAAATCATTTTCAGCATGAGTTTTGTACTCAGGAAGTTCTTTATCATGACTTTCTTTATGAGCGTTCAACTTCTTAGTTTTTTGTGTTTGCTTCTTCCTCTTTAACTTCTTTTGTTTGGTAACATTTATACTTTCAAGAATCCTCAACTTTTTTCCTGCTTCTTCCGCTCTATTTCTTATTTTGATTCCATTTTCTCCTCCTTCATTCGTTTCCACCTCGAAGATAAAGGTTTCCTTTTCTAAATTTATTTTCCCTTTTCTCTGTGGAGTGCCAGGCCATGAGTAATTTCTTATATTCTTACTATTTTTAGGAGACAAATTTGTAAGATCCACATTTTCTTCCTCAATTTCCACAGATTGCGTATAGTCACTCACATTTATTGTCACTGCCTCTTTAGAATTCACGACTTTATATTCTTTGCGAAGAAAAATGTTTGGTAGAAAATTTTGTTGCATGTTTTCACCAAAACTAGATCTACGTTCTTGAACTTCTAGCTTATCTGTGGAGTCGTTTTTAAAAATAATACTAGCTTGGCTGAAATCGAAATCATCTTGGTTATGTCCTATAAAATCAAATTCTATTTCCCGCTGTATTGAATTTATATTTTCGCTAGGCTAAAAGAGATTCAGTATCCCGGTAGTCAAGCCCATTTCCATTAGTCTCAAAGATTACGCTTGCCGTACAATTAATGTGATTATTAACGTCACAACAATCAACTGGTTTGAAATTTTGATATACTTTTCTCAATATTTACATATTGCCTCTTGATTCATTTTGTTCATCTTCTAGGACATTCATTATTTCTGTTCCTATAATATTTGTAAACGTTATGAAGTCAATTGTGTCATTAGGCTGAGGTCGTTTTAATTTATGCGCATCATACTTTTTGGGATCCGTCTTAGTTCGAGTCCCTAAACATTTTGTTTAATTTATCGCATAAGGTTTCTACTGAAATAAACCGCAGGTGCGAAAACCAATTTAAAGAGTTTCTGATTGTACTTCATCTATTACAGTTTTCAGTACATCAGCAAACTTCTCTCTAGTTACGGCTTGTTTAGGTTTAGCTCTGTTCCATTTTAAATGAGCCTTATTCCAACCGTACTTAATCGGCTTGAACGCCAACACATCGGCAGGTTGCAAAATTCTGGTAGAATTCGGATGATAAGTCAAGTGTGACCATCAACGAAAAGAAGGACAGGAAAAGTAATTTTGTTGTGAATAAAGTATGGATAAAAAATATTTCAAATGTATTCGTAAAATAATTGGGCGGTCATCCAACCATTATCGCTTTTTCCCAGTTTCCATCCTTTAGTCATTGAAGAAATTACCTCTTCTGGGGCTCGTTTATACGGGTGCACAACCATCGGTGGAACCATTTTGCCCACTGCTGAAAAGGTAAACATGACAGACATAGTTGATTTGGCAGCACCTCGTTCAATTTTATAGACATTCTTGGTGCCTCGCGGGGCTAAGACTTTCTTATTTTTGGGACATAGATTATATACCTGTACTCTTTCGGGATTAAGTAGGATATTATACACGCTCTCATCTTATTTGATTTGAAAAAAAAACACTTTTTTATATTGCCCTCGGAAACATTTGCACTAGCTGCAGTGGCACCTTCTGTCGTTCTGTGCGTTAATTCAGAATTTCTTTTTAAAAACGAATGGTACCATCAGTCTTGAGGTATGTCATATTTGAAAGGATCTTTGAAAGGCTCTTTGTCTAAAAACTCCTTTACTGATTCCTGAAGGTAGCATTTTCTTCTTGAAAACCCCATGGTGAGTTGGTGGTTGCCCATGGCAAACTTTCTTAAATTTTTAACTCATTCTAAATTGAAGAGTTGATCGAATTAATGCTCTCAAGCGCTTTTTGAATAATGTCTTCTCATAATGTTTTGCACACAATGCCAATAACTGTTTAATACTGGTTTTTGAATGTACAGTTATTGGCACGTGTGAGAAATATGACAAAAAGCATAATTTTAAACCAATTTTTTTATAGAAATGAAAGAGCAATCTCTATTATTGACGTAAAACTTACCTTGTACACTGTAGCTGCAACAAACAAAAAGTTCTTAACACGGAAACAATTAGTAACGCTTCACACATCAAACTAACTTGTTTTAACAGGGATATTTGGTCACGTATTCTATTTATCGTCCCAAAAACATGTTTACCACTATACTTACCAAACTCTTAGAAAAGTGCCAATTACTGTATAGGTGTCAACAACGGTATGGTTTACCCAATTCTAAAAAAATATCTTGGCCGATTGTGTCGAAAATGTAATGAAACCTTTAGTATTATAAGAAATCAAAGGTTTTATTAAAATCGTACACGTATTCTTTGAGATAATCATGTCTGGGTAAGTACGGG
This sequence comes from Abscondita cerata, assembly GCA_030710515.1. Taxonomy (NCBI): domain Eukaryota; kingdom Metazoa; phylum Arthropoda; class Insecta; order Coleoptera; family Lampyridae; genus Abscondita; species Abscondita cerata. Next base: position 58,040 of record JALBCR010002011.1, read on the forward strand.
CCAAAAGTCTGTTTAAACAAAAGTCGCTGATATTTAAATTAAAAAGTACAAAGGTTTAAGTACGATATAATCAATACTCTATGAATCAGTATTTAATTCAAGTTTGATTATAAGTTGTATGTAGTTTCAATTATAAAATTGATTCAAACAAAACTTTCCCATGATAAACCAATATGTATAAATATTCCCATGGTGAAAAACCAAAAAAAAAGCTGATAAGAAGAAGAAAATGAGGGGAACAGTTTCCAGGTAATTTTATAGATCGAGTTTTCAGTTTCTCTCATGAATGCAAGGCTCTTTTCATTCAAAGCTCCTTATCCACCTCCTTGGATGAGTCTCAAACTTACTCACACGCCATTTCTAGACAATGTTAACCTAACCCATCTTTTGCCTTCTACTCATTTAAACCTACCAATCTACGAGTGGAGGGACGCTGATAGCTATCTCTTCCAATTTTAGATCCACTAGAAACTAGAAATCCTAGCGCTAACAGTTTAGAACATATGTGGGCTGAAGTCCAAGCCGGCAGCTGTTCTCATTTAATTGGATCATTTTATATTCCCCGTTCAAGTCCAGCTTCGATTTAAGAAATGTTTATCGAAGAAGTTGAGACTATTTTTGATAGTTATGGTAGTCATGTTTTAAATATTATTGGGATCTCATTTACTGTCTAAGGATTCATGATCTTACTATGAATAGCAACAATCAAGAAGTCTGCGACAATCTTATGGACTGTTTTGATTTTAAAAGTGAAAAAATTTAAGTCGTACAAATATTAAGTTTAATAAAAGGGTTGAAAGGGTGTTTTTTGTAAAATGGATAAACTGAATTCCGTAAGGTTATAAAATTCTTCGTTTTGGATGCTAATTAACCCCTAAGAAAATTCATTCAAATTCAAAATTTTAGAGGACCCTGCTCCTTCCATCTCAACCGTTAAAAAAGAGCGGCTATATGTAAACGTGGTAGCACATCCCGATCAAAAGCAAATACGAAAACGATTTTCGCAGCAACCTTGGAACCGATTCAATAGGGATTTTGTGCGGCGATTTATCACCATGGGTGATACATGGGTCCGCTATTACATGCCAGAAACGAAAGAGCAGTTCAAGTAGTGGGTGGAAGCGGGTGACTCAGTGCCAAAGAAAGCGAAGTCGATCACATGTGCCAGAAAAATCATAGCGCTTGTTTTCGGATGCGAAAGACAAAAGCTAAAAGGCAGAACAATTACAGGCGAATATTCGCCAACCTTCTTGACCAGCTGGATGCCAAAATTCTCGAGAAAAGACCAGGCTAGAAAAAAAAAAGATTTTTCACCAGCAAACAAGAGTGTGTTTGCTATGGGAAAACTGGGAGATTTGGGATATGATTTGCTAGGCCACCCGCTGTATCCTTTTGATTTGCCATTTCATCTGTTCCCAAACTTTTGTCTCTGGCAAGCGCTTCGCATTCAATGAAGAAGTTGAAAATGACGTAGATGAATAATTTCACAACCTTACAGACTGTCACTTCCGGGAAGAAATACTGATGTTGGAGAGGTGCTGGACCAAATGTGTTAGAGTCATGAGAAATTATGTAGAAAAATAAAATCACACGTTATAACTAATAATTAAATTTATCTAAGATTGCTAAAAATTAAATTTTGAAACACATACTGCGTATAAATACAAAATTTTTTCGCGAGTGTAAAGCAAAAGATATCGCATTGTAAAGCTGTAGAGAAAAATTTATTCAAAACGTACTCAATTCTTCTTATACTTAATATAATCTGAAGATCACTACTGCTATTATGTGGGCGAAACTACTAATATTCTTTAATCCTTTTAATAAAGATAGTATTGGCACCACTTAAAGTTTTTCAATTTTATCAAATTATTACGAATACTACCAAAACTAGGACCCGTTCTTCTCTTCCAAAGTTGTTTAGTCTCTTTATCTCCATGTTATTATCCCTTAGTTGCTTCCGATAATTACCACCCGGCCCTCTTAATTAATCTGAAACTCTTACATCAAAAAATCTGAAAAAGAACTAGAGCCGGAAGTAGAAATCCCATGCAAATCATAAGCCAAATCTTAGCTTTCCAAAATTGGGACCAATTATTCAAAGATTTAAATGTAGATAGCCAAGTTGATCGTTTTTACTATATAATTACTTACTATCCCTCATGGTTTTATAAATAGACAATTACATATCGGTATCTTAGAAAAAGAGATAGAGCGTATAAGAAATGAAAATCCAATAAGGACAATTTTCAGAGAAATCGATATGAAAAATTTCGCACTAAATGGAAAATTCTCCATGAACAGTCATTCTCACTATTTCAATCCAAATATCTGCGTTGTAAGCCCAAATATTTCTGGAACTATGTTAAATACCTTAGAAATTCTCCTGGATTTACGGAAATATTAATATTAGACATCTAGCAATATTTCTAAATCGGTGTAAATATTTTTGCCGATTATTTTTCCTCCACTTCAGACAGTTCAACACATCTATCAGTGTCAAATGTGTCGGCTACTACTAATATGAACTAATCAAATATAGATATTCCGCAGAATTAATCTTTAGTCAACTTCTCAAGCTTAGTAGTTGTAAATAGGCATCTGGACCAGTTGGAATTCCTGAAGCTTTCTTTAAAAACTGCCCTCATTCATGAATAGAGCAATATATAAAATTTATCAAGAGACTAAATGTGGGACAAAAACAATGATTTACATATACTCAGATTCCAGAAAGAAGAGCAAAGATAAAAGAAGGAAGATACAATGAAAAATACAAAGAAATAATTTTAGAACGAAAACCGAAATATCGGCAAAATATCTACGAAGTTCTAAGAGTTTAAAGGAAAAAATAATAATAACAAAATTTAGGTGCGGAAACGAAGAAAAAAGTGGAAAATGTGCGGAGAAGGATGGAAAAACGTGGAGCATATGTTGGAGAAAAAGTGTGGAACTAAGAATCAATGAAAGGAGACCAAGAGTGATACTGACACCCTGCCATTAGGTGTACCTCAGGGTTCTCATCTAGAGCCACTTTTACTTTTAATTTTCATTAATGACATCAGCAAATAATAAAATTTCCTTTCTTCTCCTGTTTACTGATGATATAAAATCATCAGTTCTTCACTAGACTGTCGTAACGCGTTCAGTCACTCCTAAAGAGTCCCAAAAGGACAAAACAGCTGTCGATTGATTCTCGGTGTTTGTTTGCTATTGTTCAATTTCTTGTGAACTTACAGCAGAAGATTCGAGATTCTTATTTTTCCGAACATCTAGTAACTGCTTACACAACTGTCGACAAGTTCCTACGTTTTCTTAAACTTTTTAACATCAAGTGATCTACAAGACTTGAAATTTGACTACCAAATTTTCAAACTTCGCTGTTCACTGCGTTATCGCTTTTTTACACATCTGGTTCACAGCTATAGTTATTGTGTGTGTTTTTAATAGTATTATCTAATATATGACCACAATGCACTACGTATATTGAATACAAATAGGTTAAAAATAGTTTTTAGATGTCATTTGTCTTCTTATGTTTATATTTATGTCGCAAATTTTATACATAAGCAATTGCTATATGCTCTTATGAATTAATAGATGTATTCAGTTTAGAATCGAACAATTTGTAAAGATTTTTCTTAACCACGAAGTTCCAAAACCATGAGAAGAAATCCAGAAAAGCGAAATTCAATTTAATTTTATATTGAATCACTAGTCTAGAAATAAGACCTTTGAGCAAAAGTAAGTTTTCCTCCAAAAAAAATAGAGTGAACAAAAACGACTCAGTGGGTTGAAAGAGCCGACGTTTCGCCCAGCATTGATCTAGCTTTATCAAGGCTATCTCAAAATTGTGGAGTGTCAATAATATATTAAAAACTGATTAATATTAAGGTATTATTGACAATCAACTCAACTTTGGCATATCCTTGATAAAGCCTGCATAATGATGGGCAAAACGTCGGCTACTGAATTGTTTTTGTTCATTCTACCTCCACCAAGAATAGCATATTTAAGTATTAGACCTTTCAACATTTGAATTGGTAATATGAATTAAATTCTACATTAGTCTGGGTAAAAATGTCATATTTTCGACACTATATCAGTATATACTATATTATAACAAATAACTCTGCACCATTTAACGGGAATTAAATTTCATGAAGAAACCAAGAAAAGAAATTATTCCTTTAGGAACAAAATTGAAAGGCGATAAAAATTGTAGAAGCCGCTTATTTGATCTCGCATGTCCGAACGTCCTGAAAGGAAAAACCAGAGCTTTCGTTGTATAAGCTTTAATCAATGCGGAGGATTTTAAAATTGCAATTAGGAATAAATTGACATTTGTATAAGGATAATGCTTCTCGTAAACTGAATTAAGTTTCACGTCTTAACAGCAAATAAAACGACCATTTATAAAATCCTAATTAAATAAATAAATCCAATCCTTACAATAACCTTATAATCAAATTTCAATAATACACCGTAAATATTTATATAAAACCAATTTGATCTGTTATCATAATTTTAGTTTAGAAACAAATGGTGACTGTTACATCTAGACTAGTCGAATCCTGTATCCCGTCATTTACTTTAATTTATTTGTTTATTGGACAATTTTCGATCGAAAAAGTTTGAAATAAATGTACGTTCATCGGTTATCTCAAACCACAACTAACTTGCGATTTTGTAAACCTCGCATATATTACTAACAAGGCTATCACGACGTGTATATAACGAACAGGAGTATCTTCGGCGTCATGTCCTTTAAGTCCTTAAATGGTAACCATTCTCCGCATGTTATGTTCCTTTTGTAATCACATACAATGCAGTTTTTTGTAGAATTTTTGGTGGAAAATTGATTACATTCTTTTACGTTTGTTATGTAGCATGTTGCAAATACATACAGTTAAACTGGTTCTAACTTCGTTTACTTCGAAAACGTGACGGTATGAACCTTTTTTTTAGTACTTATTTATAAATAACATCATGTATTTTATATTATTAAAAGTGAAAACAGATCTTTAACTTAATTACATACATCGTACTGTTTATTGAAAATCTTATATTCATATTAAACAGTTTTAGTTTATTAGAGAAAAATTAACTGTCTTTTTCAGGTTCTAATATATAATTAATTTGATTTCTAAGCGGGAACAAGACATGTAACGTCAGATTTTCAAGATAGGTAGCTGTTAAATTTTCGCCTTCTTAATTTTGTGCATCCTATCGATCAAGAAAAATAATTGAAAATTTTGCCCGTTTTAGTAGAACCTATTATAATTTACAAGCGTATGTTTTAGATTTGTATAATTAAATTCAATGTCGCAAGTATTTATAATTTTGCGATTAAAGGACATTATTATTAAGGAATCCTTGAAGGTATTACATAGTACGAAATCACAAATCACTGAATCCTACTTATTGCAATTAATTTTTTTTTGGTAAGAGGTATTATGGAATTTCTTTGAAATTGCTTTTGCAGTTTTGCTTAGATGTACAATTCGATGTAGGTAACGTTAAAAATACGTACATTAATGTCGAAAATGTAAATATGTAATATTTAACAGCATATTAAGCATAAGTTACAATAAATATTATAATTAAGTAATAAAAGCATATTCCACTTTGTCAAATTAATAAAAATTAAGAAAATGCAAATTAAACGATATTTTAATAAGCCTCGCCAACTGTGCGCTGACGCGCTTCAAAGCTGTGCTCCGAATCACGTTGCGCTACCCGCCGAAAGCTATTAATCCTAAACTTCTTAAACGGTTGTAACTTGATTGCTAATATACCGAAGACAATGTACATTTTTTTAGATCACAATATTCTTTAGTTACCAAATAAACAATATCAATGTAAATTGTTTATATCTCAGTTTCTAAATACACAAATGATTTTTAAGTTATATTTTTTAATACGAATCAATTTCCACTTATTCTATTTCATTTGCTCCATAAACTTTCCTAATATTTTCAAATGTTTATAACAAAAACTCATTTGTTTCAGCAAAAGTGACTAAAAATTAGAAAATTTAATTGTTTTTTTTTATGAAAACTATAATTAATTACTATATTCTTAAATTCACCGGAAGGATATTTCTGTACAATAATAATTTCGTATCTAGCAATAAGACTTCAAAGTTTCATTTTAAAATTATTATAACAAAACTAATAATTATTTTGTAACAGGGCACATCTCATTTTGTTTAGTTTTTGGTTAACTTTAATTGCACGTATTAAGTTCAGCGATAGATATAAAAACAATAAACATTTTTTTAATTTTTCAATGTAATTAATAATAAATTTAAAAATCTTCTTTCTTCTAGAAATTATTTTCAACGTTTGCTAGTATTCTCAAATGCCGAGGAATGTTTTAAATCTTTTGTGAGTTTACTATCCTTAAAATACATCTTTTAATTCGTCCCTCATTACAAATTACAAAACATAGTTTTAGAATAATTTTCTCCACGACCGATATACAATTTGACAATTGTGAAATCAGATTTGATTAGAAAATGCTAACATTTTTACTATTGAGACGGAAAAATATTCTGTCACACCTCTAAGCCAGTGCGATGTAAATGCATTACTTTCTAGCTCTAGAGACAGAAAATTTTTCTCACATTGGTGCAACAATACAGTGTATACCTTGCCTATCATCATGATGACAGATTCGTCATTCAAATATTAATTATTTGCGTCTTAAAATATTAATTTCAACCTTTTCTCGTGGAGAAAGTATAGTTCTGTTACATGGTAAATGAAAATATAGTCACAGAATATACTATACAGTTATCTGATTCTAGTATTAGTTTCAACCGTAGGTTTTCGATATTTTACATTGAATATGGATTTTATAATCTGACACGTACCAAAAAAGTAAAATGTGATACATATATCGTTGAATTTACAACTAGCAGAGAATTTAATACGGCAAAAACAATTTTTTCGTGTACCTATTTAAAAAAATTACGTTGATGATGGTTTCTGAAAAAGAAACGTTGTATCAAAAACTAGAAGACTGGCTACTTACGGTTTCAAAAGCATCATCACTGAGTTATAATTTTTGTAAATGTAATATAAGAATATTACTATATGTATTAAACTCAGTGATGTAAAAATATCACACTTTTCTTTTTAACAGGGATCGTTGGCGCGATATAAATTCCGTAGTTACTCGCCTCTCAACTTATACAAATGTATTCCCTCGTGTATTCCTGTCTCCGTTGTCGTGTGGAATTAAAGTTTGTATTAATTGGGACGAAATTATGTATTTAATAGGTAAAATTTGTTAATGATTATTTACTATCAATTCATATCTACCATTTGATTTAGTCGAAACAGAAAAACTTGCATTTTAAAAAGTTAGCTGGTACTGATAAAAGGTCCATTCTTATCAAAAATTGAAAACTTTTGGAAGATTTTTGTAATTACTAACCCGTTGATCTAGGAATAATTTATTGTTTAAAATTTCACATATCTTAAATTAAAAATAATGAAGTTACAGGACTTCAAACCCTCCTCATGTAAATAAGTGCAAAAAATAGCCCGTTTTTTAATATATTTACAAATGACTGCCGAAGAAGTCCACCTACAAATTTGACATCTATTGACCGCTAGTAGATATGCACAAGGTACATACATGCTAACAATCAAACGCAATCAAAGAATTATAACATTCTAAACTCAGGTGTGTTACTTTTAAAACCAACAGTAGGTAAGTTTAGAAACGTGGCAATGAAAATGAGCTGCTGTTCTTTTTTTGACATCTCTTCAAATAAAGTCGGAAAAAAATAAAAAAACAACCAGAAATTTCAATGATGTCAAAAACTAAAAGAGATATTCGAGTTTTTTAAAGACCATAAATACATTTCCTCTTACGCGGATACTTATCTTGGACACGATGAACATTAGGGTATTTTTACTGAACCGATTGTAACAATTTAAAACCCTTTAATGATTTCAATTTTTATTTAAATATAACTGTTAATGTTATCGAAAAATATATAAAACCTAGTAGAGGGCCTAGGGAAAAATAAGATCCAAATAGTAGTATATACACTGCGTTTCTGAAAATAGGGGCGACTTTTACAATTTTCAAAAAAAGATGTCGTTGTTTGGTAAGAATTCACTGGATTTCTGGCACAATATGGCAACGTAATTGAAAAACGGGTCCCTATAGAAGCAGCTAGGCAACTTAATTTACATTTTAGATAAAATAAATGGCAGCGTTGCCACATGCAAAATCCGTAATCTGCGGCACCTGTGACGCCATCTATTGAGTCTAATAGAAAAAGTAACCTCTATTTTCAGAAACGCACTGTAGGTACGTATGAAACTAAAACTACAATACAAATAAATAGAACTATCAGCTCCACACGTAACGTTTTGTCATCAGTCTTGCATGATCATGCCAGATTTGTCAAACGAAACGTTACGTGTAGAGGGCAAGACTGATGGATTAGAGAATTGTGTCACTCTTTGTCGTCAAACTTCGCTATCACGCGAGCTCATCTCGTCTCGTCCTTGGTGACGCTAGAGATTGCAAGTTGAATTTTTAATGCGTGTATACAATGTCGAAGAAATAGAAAAAAATTAACGAACTGTTCTCACCAATTTTTCATTGACTTCATGGAAATGTATTAAAGTAAGCCGTGCCTCTGACAAGTGAAATCAAAGAATTACAGATAAGAAAAATATCGCTTAAGCCGCTTTGGTGAATAAATACCAAGAAGTAGATGAGTTCAAATCTTATTTCGGGATTAATGTATTCTCAAGGTCCTTGTAGCTTCCGCCAGTTGTTAAAAATCTTGAAGTTGCCGCGAGTCTCTCATGGGGGCTGATAGCCTTCCTCGTGACAATGTTGTGTTTTTAATATTTCTGTAGTTACTAGTGTTAACAATTTACAGTATGTGTCTACGTCCATAGGTAAGAAGTTACACCAATATTCGGGTTCCTACTGTGGTTTTCGGAGAAGATTCTCAGAGGGAAATATTTTTCTCTTCAGTATCCACTACCGGGACCACCGTTAAAGAGGTCTACATTTTTTTCATCCGTTTTAAGACACATAGTGCAGTTACTTTCACTAACAATTCTTCTTCCATTACAATTTCGAAACAACTGAGAACAAGTATTGTGTATAAAAAAGGAAGTGAGCTAAAGTTTGACCATAAGTCTGAACAGTATAGACACGCAATATTGTATGTATCTGTCGACTAATGCGCTAAGTAACTCGTCGTGTTGGAACATACTAATTTCGCTACGAATTTCTAGAGGTACATCTTCTAGACGAAGAGGCAATTAATTCCTTAACAAATTTAAGTAACGTTCCCCATTAACTGAATAATTTAGTAAACGGTCCAATTGTTGACCATCTAAGATATCACACCATACATTAACCTACTGATGTCCAATCTCTTCCGTCCAGCACGATGACCAATTCTTGATTGTGGCTGTATTAACATATATTTGGACATTGTCATTCAAATAATGAATTGCATTACTCAATGTATTCTTCTGGGTGGAGTAGCTTGCAACATAAATGAATTTCCACGTATCTTTAGATTTTCTAAAGAGGAGAGCATGAAATTACAATTCGATAATTCTGTGATTTCTTTAGAAAAACTGTTGCCATATTATTAATGCATAATTATTCGTCTTTGATCGGTAACCCAGAGAGCGAATACACTTCAATTTCTAAAGTTGTAATTAATGTTTGTTTCTCTCCTGTAAATAGAGCTCCGACCTAAAATACTATCGAAAGAGACGAACAATCTAAAGTAAAAATGTGTTCAAACCCGCAAATGATGAGACAAAATTACGTTTTAGAAAAAAAATAGTTCAAATAAAAGTTATAAATGATAACATTTCCAACAACTTTAATTTCATAACTATTTTTTGTATAATGAATAAATGAAATTGAAATATTGAGTGAAAAATGCGCTTAGTTTTTCGTAATGCTGAAAAGTTCACAGCTGGCATCCTACATACTTCAGATTTCTACAAAAATTACATTTTGATGAATGCGTCTACATGCAACTGTCCATAAAGTGGTCACACCGACTCTATCTCTTACTGCATAATAAATCTTTATTTACTTACATTTTAGAATACACAAGAAATATGTCTAGCGTTTAAAAAAATATGAAAAAAGGTACAAGTAAATGTTTCAGAGTTTTTGGACAAATTTGACAAAAAACTAACTTAAAAAAACAGGAATTATGGGAACTAACTAAACTGCGTTTCCGCCACGAGTCGTAATAACACATTACGAAAACCAACGTTGCAAGGTTTTCTTGCCACAGTTTGTCCCATTTCTAAAGTCTCTTCAGGTTCGAGGGCGATCAGGGCGAGCTTGAATGACCTCACACGTGCTCGATAGATTTCAGATCTGGTGAACAAGTTTGGCAATCCAAACACCTAATTCCAACTTCGTTAAAATATGCGAAGGTAAAAGTAATCAAAAGCTTTCTCCAATAAAGTGGCTATACGGTACAACCTGTAGCATCCACAGAAATCCTACTCGAAACCATTACAGAGCCTGCAAAAGAGTAGGATCTAGGAGCTTTGGTACATGCACTGTATCGTTCTTCTGGTCTTCTCCATATCCTCCACGACCGTCTGGAGCATCCAAGTTAAAACGTTTGTGACGAATCGTAAGTTTTAGACCAGTGACAGTTACGGAACTGTACGTGCCGATATTTGAACGTTTCTGACAGAATAAAACTCATTTTGAAAAATAGGTTATCTTGACTATTAATTTTTCTTAATATTCTTGACCGTGTTCTTGTTGTTAGTAGATCAACTTCATGGTACCTTTACGAAATCCTTCAAACCCCTTTTTGAGAAACTTCATCTTACTAAACAGCATATCCACACTTTGTTTACAAAACTAAATCCACCGTATAAAATTTCCATTTACATTAAATTGGAGCAATTTCTCACTGTAGAGTCACGTTGTAGTAGGGCAAGATCGAGGAAGATCTTCAAAGAAATAGCAGGAAAACACTTAACATCTCGTGCACTCTATTATTAGCAACTATTCGTTTAAGACGCCTAATAATAATACTTGTGATGAATACCACTGTGATATAATTTATCTTCAAGAGCCATCAACAAACATGACAAAAAACACTTAAACGAAGCCATTATATATATATATGAAGAACGAAGATGCAAAAGTGAAAGTGATAATGGAGAACTTGGAAAACTTACTGTCAAAAGTCCGAAGAAAGTGTTGAATCATACAAAAAACAGAAAGTAATCTTGACTTCAATATTTTGCAAGTAGTTATTAAAATGTTCATATTGGTCGAGAAGAAACAAAAAATTATTTTGTAGGATAGACTTCAATGCAGAATAGAAGCTATAGATCTGAACCAAATAGTAGGGATAGGATCTTTCAGGTCGCTAGTTCATCTCCGCCCGTTCGTCACCTTTGTTTAATTACTACATGAGCCCAAGCCCCCCCGTTGACTTCCCCGCAGCTCCGAAACCCCTTTCTCTCCCCACAAAGGACCTAACAAACAAACACAAATTTTGAATTTTAGTATATAAGACCACCCATTCTCCCACACAAGTCAATGCTGATTTCAATTATATAGTTAGTTTTGGCCTAGGACATACACGGGGCGTGTCTATAAAGGACCTAGCAAACAAACAAACAAACACACACATTTTGAATTATATATATAAACTACTTTGACATTTGTCAAAGTGCTTTTTTTGTCATTCGTAATTTTTGTGTAATAAGTTGTAGTTATTTCAATCATGTAACCACTAACTTTTATGATTTTACATTAAAACATTCGATGGGCTTATGACTATAAGTTTTACCGTATTACTGGATATGGATCCCATCTATAAGATCCCTGACACCCTTCCGAGTCTAAATTCATTTGCCAAAAGAAATTTTCAGATATCTCAACTAGAAAAATGTTTCCCATTTGATGCAAACTCTTTGCCGGTCACTGTATAAACTCAGTATGATATGGACAATAGACGCATTTAAAAGGAATTATAATTTTGTATTTAAAATAAAAAGTAGATAGTAACTTCTGGCACACCCTGTATAGCTGAAGCTCTAAAAATATTTTAGGTAGAACAAAAATAATCAATTATGACCGCGTACCAAATTTCAAATTTTTGATATATCTGCAAGTTAAAAAACTTTATGCACAATCTACGCAGATCACACTGTAAAGAATAATTTTTTCTACGAAATGAGAATAAAATAACGAAAACCCGGAACTATTAAATAATAACAAATAGTTTTGAATTCAAAATAACACAACCAATATTTTGCAAGTCAATGAAAATATAGTATCTATCATTAACAAATAAGTTATTTCAAATAGTATCGATAGTAGGCGTTGGGACGGTGGCGATGAAACGTCTTGGCGATGAACAGCACGACAATCAAACAGTCCGTTGATGAAACGGTGGCGATGAACTGGCTGCGATGAATCGGCGGCACTGAAAAGTTCTAGACCCGTCCCAAAACAATAAACCTCATAAGTTCCAAAACGTACGAACATTTGCAAAATTTATTTAAATGAATACCAATATAATAAATCTTTACGACAACAACTTCGATGATAAGTAATAAAACCACTTTTTACAATTTTTACTGGGTCTACATAACTGGAATGATTTTCTTTTGCTAAAAATTCTTGTTTTGGTTCGAGAATAACATGTTACTTTAGAGCTTCTCTTGCTTGTCTTTAAAAATTCGTATGCATAATTTAAACCTGGAACACTAATATCACTAATATACGCTATATAGTGTATTCCCACTTCTGAAGCATAAAATTATATTAACTAAATAAAAGAGTAGTAGTTGCTGTTTATTTAAAAACTAAATTTATATTTAAATAAATTTGAATTTAATTAATGTAAATAAGGATTAGATTAAAAACAGCATTAATTTTATTTCAGTAAATAAGTATGTAGTAGTATATTTCTTAGTGCAAGCCTGTTTAAGAATATGTTCTGTAATTAAAGTCACTCACCGAAATCAATAAATTGATTTTTTTAATCTGTACCTCAGAATTCATACCACGACCTTGCGACAATTAAAATAACTAGTAAGAAAAAACTGATTATAGACGTTCTATTTAGTAGTTAATAAAGATTAAGTGAGGCATAAGACTTTGAACTTTATATAACTACTATAAATAATTGATGACAAACAAGCATTAACTATAAACAGAGATTCTTCAACATTGCAAATATTTTGCATTAAACAAAATATTCATGCAAATTGGAAATTTCTATGATCATCATGTCATTCGACAAATAATTGCAAAAGAAGATTGTCATCAATTTATTTGGCAGTTTTTCAAACTGGAACAAAATTTTGTTTTCTGTTTGAATAAAAGAAATGTGATTATTACAACAGTTAAAATAGATTGTTGTTCATTTTATTTATTAGTTTCTTTAGTTCTTAGAAAATAAATTAGTCATAAATATAAATATAGGTGAGCAATACAAAACTGATTTTATTTTTGATTTTTTATTTGATAAGTAATATTAACATATGCTAAACTCATTTTAAATCAAGCTTCTATAATGACTTATAAACAACAACTGAAAAGAACAAAATTTGTAAAAGAATCACAACTTTCGTTGGTTCATAATAGTTTGAATATTCTTTGATTTATTAGTTTCAAAGTTACTTATCGTAAAGCTGATTAGGATAGACAATGTAATAAACGCGCATTGTTAACAAAGTGTAAAATAGTCTATTATTCTTTCATGATTCTCCTTATGCAAGTAATTTCAAAATGGAATTCGGTTCAAATGAAGTACTTGTATGTATTTCTTTTGGAAAAGTTTTGTATTTCCGCAGTGCGGTTATTCTACCCGGTTCGCATATAAATTACATCCGTAAGTGTAGTACCGTTAAAATTTTACAGGCAAACATGGTAATCGTTACTAAGTAAATACATTTTGGTATTGTCATGAAATCCTTAATGTTTTAAAATACAACCAAGAAAATTAAAAGAGAAGAAACTAAGTGAAACAACTAGACACGTATAATGTATAAGGTGAGTTAAAAATTATGAATGACTGTGCATGATATGACTTTTAATTTTAATTTTTCCTGCTTCCGTTAGTTGATTCTACGCATACCTAATCAAATAAGTTGTCATTCATAATTTACCCATGTCTGTTAGCCATAAATTCAGCCATAAAAATGAATTTTACTGTTACGCTGTGTACATATTATCATATTGAGTCAAAAGTTTATCACTACTAAAACAACAATTAATGAACACAAATAATTTATATTTTTACATTTGTTTATAAAAAATTGTTTAAACTAATTTGCAAAGTACACTTATACCAATTGAATTTTAAGAGCTTTTTATAATTATAAACAACATATGAAAGAATAAAAATGCTAATATTTTTTATAGTCCACAGGTAGTGGACGTTGGAGGATGAATTTGAACATGTTGTCGTGGATCAATTTTTAAGCAAATTCAGGAATACATAGTTTTTATAATTATAAACAACACATAAAAGCAAAAGAATGCTAATATTTTTTAAAACAAAAATATTTGATCTCAAAGTTATAGCTACGCGCGGCGTTATAATCCATACGTAGAGGGTGAAATTGAATGTGTTGGAGTAAATCAATTTTTAGACAAATTCAGCAATAAATAGTTTTTATAATTATAAACAACATATTATAGAATAAAAGGGCTAATTTTTTTTAAAACAAAAATATTTGATTTCAAAGTTCATATGTAAAAATCTTTCGAGGGTGAATTTGAACGTATTGGCGTGGATAATTTTTAAGCAAATTCAGCAATAAATAGTTTCTATAATTATAAACAACATATCTAACAATAAAATTCAAATATTTTTTAAATAAAAAATATACCGGTGTGAAGTTAGCCATAACCTCGGCCATAACTCTCAGCCCTAGATTTAGAAAATTTTAAATTATATTAAAAAGTCAATTTTTCTCATATGAATTTTGATTTTCGCCTAATTATACTAATTTACATACAAATTTAATTAATTGTTGTAGCTGTCATAAAAGTTTGGATACAAATAAGCACCAAATATGCTTAAACATATTACGTGTATCGAATTCGTGGTTTGAAAATTTGACAAACTTGTACAGCTTATTTTCTAAATTTTTTTTATTGAAACGTGTAAAGGGATGATTAAACTAATATACTCTAACTCATGCGAGTCTATCATTTGTGGATGGCAAATTCGACAAGAAGCGCATGAGGTAAGTATATTTATTGTTGAAGTCTTGTTTTTTCAAAAACAGGACGTATGTGCCCTAATTTTTTCGTTTAAATTATTAGTTTAATCGTCCCTTAGAACGTTTCAATCAAAAAATTAAGCAAATAAGCCGTACAAGTTTGTCGAATTTGCAATTCACAAATTATAGAGGCGCATAAGATAAGTATATATCTTGTTGAATTTTTTTTTCCAAAACGGGACGAATGTGCCCTAATTTTTTTGTTTAAATTATTAGTTTAATCGTCCCTTAACACGTTTTAATTAAAAAAAATGAGAAAATAAGCCGTACAAGTTTGTCGAATTTGCAATCCACAAATTATAGACGCGCATGAGATAAGTATATTTCTTGTTGAATTTTTTTTCAAAAACAGGACGTATGTGCCCAAATTTTTTTCGTTTAAATTATTAGTTTAATCGTCCCTTAACACGTTTTAATAAAAAAAATGAGAAAATAAGCCGTACAAGTTTGTCGAATTTGCAATCCACAAACTATAGACGCGCATAAGATAAGTATATTCCTTTTTTTCGAAAACAGGACGCATGTGCCCTAATTTTTTCGTTTAAATAATTAGTTTAATCATCTCTTAATACTTTTCAATACAAAAATTAAGAAAATAAGCCGTACAAGTTGGTCAAATTTTCCATCTACGAATTCCAAACACGTAATATATTCAAGCATATTTGGTGCTTCAAAATATTTGTATCCAAACTTCTATGACAGCTATAACAATAAATTACATTAGCATATACATTAACATAATTAGACGAAAATCTAAATTTATATAAGAAAAATTTAGTTTTCAATAAAATTCAAAGTTTTCTAAATCTATAGTCTGTATACTATTGGCGCGGAGTAATAAATCATAATTGCTTGAAATAATTCTTTATTTTCTTGTGAAAGCGGTTAAGTAAAAACCAATAAATTCTAACCAAAATACGATCATTGTGCCGCTCTTGCAGCATATCGACCCATCTAGGGTCTGAGAACAATGGTTTAATCTGTGAAAACACGTTGCCACCAGCCCAGGTACTGACGAAAAGAGAATCATAGCCGTAGATGTGGGTATTATACCAAGATACAAAAATAATGGTATATAATACGTAAGAAGTAAAATTTGTAATGTGCTCTACTATACAAATAAAATAAATAACATATAACCACATAATAATTCATATCAAGGTAGATTTTACTATTATAATATATTTATCTACTAAAAATATCATTTTCCAAACGTATCAGGTACCTACGCCACTGCAATACGGGAGATTCTATAATTCTGACAGGTTTATTACTCCGCGCCAATAGTATACAGACTATAGGGTTGAGAGTTATGGCTAACTAACAACATATCAAAGAATAAAAATACTAATATATTTTAAAACCAAAATACCTATTTGATCTCAAAATTATAGCCTCACGCGGCGTTATAGTCTATATGTAGAGATCGTTCGAGGGTGGATCTAAACGTGTTGGCGTGGATCAATTGTTAAGCAAATTCAGTAATTAATAGTTTTTATAATTATAAACAACATATCAAATAATAAAAACGCTAACATTTTTTAAGATATAAATATTTGATCACAAAGTTATATCTACGCGCGACATTATAGTCTATACGTAAAGAACGTTCGACGGTGAATTTGAACGTGTTGGCGTGGATAAATTTTTCGGCAAATTCAGCAATAAATAGTTTTTATAATTATAAACAAATCAAAGAATCAAAATACTAATATTTGATTTCAAAGTTACAGCAACGCGCGGCGTTATAGTTCCTACGTAGAGAACGTTCGAGGTGAATTTAGACGTGATGCCGTGGATCAATTTTTAGAAAAATTCAGCAATAAATAGTTTTTATAAAAACAACATATCCAAGAATAAAAATGCTAACATTTTTTAAAACAAGAATATTTGATTTAAAACTATCAGCTACGCGCGGCGTATAGTTCATACGTAGAGGCCGTTCGAGGGTGAATTTGGACGTGTTTCGGTCGATCAATTTTTAGGCAAATTCAGGAATAAACAGTTTTTATAATTATGAACAACATTTTAAAGAAAAAAAATGCTAAGGGTGAATCTGAACTGTTGCGTGGATCAATTTTTAGACAGCGTTCTTTTTTTATTTTATGTCTGTCAAAAAAAAACAGTGCATTAAATTTTAATTTGAAGAAGTACTAACTAAAACATAACTTTTCAAGCAAGAATAAATTAGTAAAAAAAATTAAGTCAAAAACTAATATGTGAAAAGACACATGAAAAATGTTATAGTGGTTATTTATTGCTACTCAATTTCGGATTTGATAAATCAACCATGAAAATGAATGACACTATGAACATAAAACTTTTATTGTCGTATATTGGTAAAGAAGATAGGCTATATTTAAATAGTACTACACTACTATAAAATTCATTTTCTTACGCTCAAACGCAATTATAGGCACGCAAACTAAAAATAGACATAGATATTTAACAAAAATTAACATACGTAAACATAAAGTTCTTTTAACAAATTACTGCGGATACTGAAATCCCCTATTTTATTTAAACTTTACTGATAGCAGTAAATCAATCCTTTTATCAAATGATAGTCACGCAATATATATAGAATATAATGTAAACTGGGCCATAAAGTAAAGTGAAAATTTCATATTAAATAAAATACGTCCGAATTCTGCATAAATATTTTTTGGTTTTTTTTTGAAAGGTTCAACCGAGAGTTTGACATATATGGTAATAAACAATTAGTATCCAAATTTGATGACGAATAGTATAAGATAATTAAGAATATTTAAGCAAATTTAACAACAAATTAACAAAGAAAACTATAATAAATAACATATCGCAAAACAAAAATGTGATGTTTTTTAAATTGAATTATTTCACTTTAAAGTCACCGGTTGCACGAAATAGTTAGTTACATTAGCTTTGTTAGTTGGAGCGCCGTAAAATCACTTTACACACGAAAATTGAATAAAATTTTTTGGCCGACGATCATGATTAAAACGTAAAAAAAGAACAAAATTATTTCTACTGATTTTAAGTAGGCCTGGATGTTTAACCATTGTGTCAGTTCATTTGTGTAACTGACGTAGATGGCGCCATGAATATCATCAACGATAAAAATTTAAATGCGCCCTTATTCTGTACATTATCGTGTCAAGTATGGTGTAAAGTAAATTTTTAAAATCAATTTATCGGATTTTATACTTAGTTTATTTTTAAAACATTTCCAAATATCAGATAAATTAGCCACATTACCGCATAGTAGCTGCATTGTGTGTAAAAATCAAGTTTCAAGATTAGTATGAATCGAGTATGAACAATGGAAAAAGGTGCTTTAAGTTCAGGAGGCCAATCAAATATTTTTAACAGATTGGCGTCGATTGATCTTTGTGCAAATTTAACAACAAATAGAGAAAGCTACAATAAATAACATACCGCAAAACAAAAATGTAGTGTTTAAAATTAAATTATTTCACTACATGTTAACTTGATCACATAATTAAAGTGCATTTCATCAAATATACCTAAAACTCACATGCCTTGATAAAGACGAAACGTTGGCAAATAAAAGAACATGGCGTCTTAATTCATTCCAATTTAGTAACTCCTTAAGAAGGCCCAATACATTTTGTTTTATATAAGCAAATTTTTGAAACGAGTTCTTACCAAAACTGTTGTAATGACATGAAATTATATAAAAATGAGCTTTTCGCGTAGAACTCCACATCGTTCTGATACTAACAAAAGTATAAAATATTATCAAAAGTGTGAGGCGACATAAATTTCATTTCAGTAACGGCCACCAATTGTTAAATGTAATGGTAAGCCCGATGTAAGCCATTATACAAACGCTACCTACTATGCTACAACCATTTCTACGTCACGTTTCTTTTAAGACAAGTTGAAAATTCCTTTCACAAAAAGAAAATGAAAATTGTATTTTAGACAAAAATTACACTAAATTTTTCTTTCATAACATTTTTTTGTATAATTAATATTGGTGGAGATATTGTTAAAACAATTAATGTCACGTTATAGTCTATTTTACTACTTATTGAATCAAAAAATAGTTTAAACAAAAGTTGTATATTAAATTACAATTAACTTTCATTTGAAGCAAAAATGTTTAAAATGAATATTTTCCTAAATATTTTAAAATTCGATAATCTGGTAGGCTCGGCTGGCCATCGGACAAAATTTTTGTTTGCTTCATTAATAACTAATTATCGAGATTATAGAAAAACCATCGTGGGTAACAAATTTGTGCTTAATTGAAGGTGTTCAGTTGTGTGGTTGAAGTTTGATTTTGACATAGTGGGGTGCTAGCTTAAGCTCAACTAAGCACACCCACTTTAAAAATCGGTATCTATTTGGGTACAAATTCTAATTTTTTGGATAGACGTTAGTGCTCAATTGTCACAATTTTTTGAATTTGCACCAAGTGGGGGGGGGGGGGGACTTTACCGATTTCATACTATCTATCCTTATTATCTTATTATTTTTTTAGGTCTAACACCTAATAAAAATAGTGCAATGTCATACCTCTAGAAAATGTTGTTTTTTAAAACTATTTATGAATTGACAGATGTTTGGAAATAAAATTCGCCAACCTTTTGCGTTCCATATTTCAATCGATAACTCGATAACTGAAGAGGTGGCCTTTATCTTGTAAACAATTTCCATCTTCTACGAGAGCGTTAAATTGGTCCGCCACCCATTCCAATAGAATAAAAGGGAGTGCGGCAGTTTTTCGAATACATATACCAAATTCATGCTATTAATTAGAGTATTAATTATATTGTACTTGAGAGAGAAATGTTACATTTGGATTTAGTAGCTTACTGAGGTACTTTTTTTAGAATAGGTACCTTATCTTCAAAAATGCTTATTTCAGCCTAATATCTTATCTTACAATAGTTTCCTGCCACCAGATCTTGGAACTACTATATCTTAAGGTGCTTTTATGGAAATATCTTTTCCCGTCAGTGTCTTAAATAGCAACAACGTCAATACATAATATGACACCTCGTATGACACTAATTACATTAATCACATTAACAGAAGGAATAGTACTAGGTAATAATTAAGGCAACCATGTCAATAATCTCTTTGTAATGAGATAATTAGAAGTAGATTCAGATTAAAGAGCCGTTTTTGTAATAGCTTTTCATAGAAATATTTTAAAAGTGAGGAATTATTAATATTTCTATTCCTACTTAATGCAAAAATATAACAATTGTATAATCAGAAAGGAAATGGTAGGGAGCGAAACAGTCGGGGGAGAAACGGCAAAACGGTGGGAGCAAGCCGGTGGAGGGGAAACGTTCATACCCACATACACAACAGCAAGCTTGACAAGTATGTATGATCAATCGTTTGGTACAAGCGAACTGTACAAGGTCTTCTGTAGGAAAGTTATGAACTGTACAAGCCGCTTAACGGTTGATTGAATTTCAATCAAGCATGCTTACGCAAGCCGCGTTTAGAGAGATGGGTGGAGTTATACAAACAAGTGTCAGTCTGTGATTAAGCTAGAACTTATCATCATGACTAGCGATCTGAAGAAAGGCAATCGTGTATATATAGTATAGATTAATTGAGGGTCAAGCCGATAAGGATGCCGTTATTCAGAATTAATAATAGAAAAAGAAAGACAAGTTGGTGTATCTCGACGCTCTGGCATGCACAGATGAAATATATGAGCCTGCACTGTGGTACTTCCACTTGTGTGATTTATCACGTGGATAAATTCTCAATTCAGTCAGTAAATGAATGTGTGAGTAAGATCTTCTTTTCAATAACCACCCTTTCTCGCATATCACGTGCCTTTTTTTTTCGTCGTCTTCTTAATAAGGATAAGGCAAAAAACAGCCAAAGCAAGCACATCGTCGCCAGGACTAGACATGTTTCCTCCACAAACCAAACTGAAGCCTGCGCAAGTAAAATTATACCTGCTATAGACTGATCAATTAATGTCAACGTTGAAGCTGTGTGAATATCACGACATAAATTTGAAAAATAAAAAACTTAAAACAAGCAAACGAAAACGTCCAATGCTGAAAAATCAATTATTGAAGACCAACAAACAACCGATGGTAGCATTTTTAATAAACCCAAAATAACAATTAGTACATTGAGTACATCTTACCTAATCATTGGTGATATCATTTATTAATTGAACTCTTAAAATATCCTGAATGAAAAAAATCCACAATGGTCGCACGAGTACTGATAACTGATCGAGCTTGCCTAAATGTTTTTACAAAGCCGACTAAAAGTGAGCTATGGACAACTTATTCAACTCTTGAATATAAATATCTCATTCTTCTACATCACAGTTACCTTAAACTTCTCATTGGAGTTGTATAAAAACCTTCCACCAATTATAAAAATATATAAACTGGAGGGCTTACTTGCTTCACTAAAGTGATTGTAGTTTTTTCTGGATGTAGGTATTCTGTAGACCTTCTGGAAATCCATTTTCAATGTCAACAATAACTTGGAAAATCTTTTCAACTGAAATATTATTTTCTCTATTTTTCGTGTAAATCAACTGTAATTTCAAAGAAACATTATTGTAATTGGTCGTTGATTGAAAGGCAAAACTTCCAAACTATGTTTACTTTTTGTTTCCAGGAATACTTATCCTCTTGCCATTTATTCATGTGATGCAAATGTGTTATGTCGTAACCGTCCCTCCCTCGGTCCCTCTTGTGCAAATATCATTTGTTTCATCAAGAAGAATAGAATTAACTTTGAAACTATTATATTATGCCGTAGTCGAGATTGAAACTACAAGTAATAAAATTTACTATTATTATAGAGAAAAGTGGGAAACAAGCCAAGTGCAGCTGTTTGCTTTGTTTTCGTTCGGACATTCGGTGAATATGAAGTAGAAGCGAAGACGTTACGGAAATTAGATTCATCAAGCTGACCTGGATGCCGAATATGACTTTCCCTATTTTCTTCTGCTTTGTTGGAAATGTTAATATGATTTCGAAAATTTGGGGAAGTACCCAATTTTTTCTAGACATAATTTTTTTAAATTATTTTAATTTCCTTAATATATTCCATGGTGACACCCAAATCTGGACCACTCGGTCCAGACGAATGCGGCGGCAGGAAGATTATGGACATTAGGTTGAGTGGCTATAATAAATTCAGAGTAGACACGCTAATGCCTGATGAATAGAGAAAACGCCATATGTATTTAGTTTTATTTAAGTTCATTGTCAAGATATGTTCTCCTATCCCACGAGCCACTCTATCCAGCCCAAAATTTGGCAGCCGGTGAACATCTTCTCCTTTTCTCCCTCAAATAACAAGGCAGTGTAGTCTGCATAGGAAATTAAATAACTACCCTCTAACTCAATTTGACATCGTTTCGACATAGGCCTACCAAGTAAGCCGTGAAGATTTTTAAAATACAGGATGAACGACTTCTAAAAGAGCTACCAACCCTGTATATTTGCTCCCTACTGCTAGGTAATTTTCAAGGTAATTTTTAAACCAATTTAACACACTTCCATCTATTTTCTCAGATGAGTTGATCAGGTTAAGGTATGGAATTGAGTCGAAAGCATTTTTGACATCTAAAAAAATAACTATAACTTTTTTAAATTGTTTAGAATCTAATAAGGCGTGCCCACACCTTTGCTAAACCTCAATTGATTTGAACGATAATTGGAGACATCTTTCTTACAGTCCTTTTTATATAGTGGAATAATCATTGACAGGAAGGAAACGTCACTAAGCTCAGGTTCAAGTTGCAGAGGTAAGTGAGAGAAGTTTTTTGCACAGAGTATCATACAAATACTACATAAGTATAAAGCATTATCTACACCTTTTTCAATTTTATTTGAGAAAGCATAAGGTTAATTTGAGAAAGTACCAATTGGATTTGAGAATAGTAAATTGTAATCAATAAATAGTCAAATGTATTTCAGAAGGTATCAATTGAAAATGAGAAAAACAAAATCACATGTATAATACACTACATACAAAGTACAAATGAAACGGCTATGATTACAATATGTATTGTACTATGAATCACTCAAAAAAAAAACCAAGACACTGTTCCCTTCCAAACTTTTTACCTTCCCACTTGAACGTCTTCCATTGCTAAAACTGCAGGATGGAAGATTGTAGTGCACAATTACCACCGATAATAGAGATTTTTACTTCATAAATCACATTTTCTAAGTAGGTGAGTCTTTGTTCTCCAACACCTGGAGATTGAACTTCTGGAATTCGCAGATTTTCCTTTACAAACGCCTTCATTTTAGACCATATTGTTTCAACGAAATTAAACATTAGTGAGTAAGAAGCTAACCGCAGTAGTGTATTAGTGTCCTATAAAGAACTGCTTCTACCCGGCTGTGACAAGGAGCGTTGTCGATAATAACTACCAGATCCTCAAGCCGATACCCAGTGTCTTGCCATTTTTGCATAAGTGTTTCAATCCATTCATTCGCTAATTCATTAGTAAACGATCCTCTTTGTGGCTCCAAAGATAACAAGCTTGCTGCCGAGATTGCACAAATCAAGTGTACATTTAGACCTTTGCTTGCAGGTAGCTTTTGCACTGCTCTGATTCCAGCTTTAGCACGTTCTCTTTTACGTCTGCAGATTTTTTCTCTTTTTCTTTAACCACCATTTTTTACTTTCGTCTGTTTTTTTCTTAAAAAAAATAAGCATTAAGCAAACCACCAAACAAACCCAGACATTTCATTTTTGGCACAATTCTTCAAAGATTACTATCATTCTCATCATTCATCAAACAAACTGATTATTTTCATATCCATTGTCAGCCAGCAATTTTTCTAAATATTTCGGTAAGTTTATTTGTCTTTGTAACAGAAATTAAGTCTCTTCGTCCATCTAAAATATACCAACCTAACAATTGCAAATAAATTCTTAATGCTATTGGGGATAGTTATAATGATTTAGAGCAATTTAAAATTTGATTTGATTGATTTTGCATCACTCTAAAACGGCCTGCAACATTCCTTTTCTTGGCTTAGGCCGACAAAAAAGTTAACTCAAGTATACACCTCTGATGAGCTCATAATAAGAGCGAAATGCTGCATCAGGAGTTCTTTCGTTGCGTGTGTGCTACTGTACAAGAAATACTTGGCTTTATCGACACACGTGTGTTTCAAGCATTTAAAGTTATCGCTCTGATAACGATATGCACTTTAACACTCACAGTCGTTACAGTTAACTGTTGGCATTTTCTTAGTTTTATACTATTCATACGTATCCATGTTACACGAGATGTCGTTGGACACATATTTTACTTACGTTCAAAATTTAAGTTTTAACAAATTTGATCATTTGTCGGCCCAAAATCGTGTGTATCACGCCGCGACCGCAAGTCCGAGTGATACAAATAACTATTTTTCATCACAGTTCTCGACAAAATCAAAATTAATTTAAACGAGAAGCAGCCAACTACCAATTTTTAGGACGACTTGATAGTAAACAACACGTAGTTTGGCGGAAGTGAAAGATAGTTTTGCTGACCAAAATTTCATTGTTTTTATCATTTACTAATCGTTTCTTAATTTTTTATTTACAATTATAAGAAAACAGAAAGAGAGAAGGAGAAGAAGTGGTGGTGATGAAAAGGGGAGGAAATCGAAATACTGGGTAGATATAACACGTCATAAGGTACGATAACAAGGACAATGACCAGATAAGGGATTTAAGATTAAAAGAAGCAGAATTTTGGTAAAATTGTAGGGCAGATATGGGAGAGGGAGAACGTGTTTTTGGAAAAGAGAAAATGGTTGTTAGGTTGCCCATATTCCAAGCGGCCGTTTTATTTTGAAATAAATCAAAGAAAACTCAATTTTTTTTCTGTTCGTCATGGAAATCATTTAATTTGGTTCAAGTTGATTTGTTTACACCACTTTTTGAATATGGTATCTCGTAAATGGCCGCCCTGAGTCTGTACGGCATATTGTGCCCGTTTTGCAACATTTTCCATAGTTTTCTTCAACATTTCGACCGGAATGGCGGCTATTTCTTAGCGGATGTTGGTTTTCAGCTCTTCTAGGGTCTTTGGCTTGTTGACGTAAACTTTTGATTTCAAATAACCCCATAAAAAGAAGTCTGGAGGCGTTAAATCAGGTGATCTTAGCGGCCAATCAAAATCACCACTTTTTGACATCAAACGGCCAGGAAACAATTACTTCAAAAAATCGATTGTAGTGCGGCTTGTGTGTGGTGGCGCGCCGTCTTGTTGAAACTAGTAGTGCCTCATAGGCTTTCGACGAATAATTTGCATGAAAAAATTGGTTATCATATCGCGATAACGTTCCTGATTAACAGTAACCGTATTGACTTGTTTTGTTGAATGTAAATTTCAACAATTTTAGATCGTTCGCGTGGCGTGTACTGTTCCATGTTAAAAATCTGCTTGGAATGACGCTTTAAACGCGGTATGTCATTAGTCGATTTGACATTGCTGTCAAAAGTTATAGTGTTGTCTGATGGGCGCTTCGAATATGGGCAACCTGTTATTTTATAGAGGACAAAATGAAACTGGAGAAAATAAGAGTAGGAACAGGAAAGTGAGCGATATGATTTGTGGAAAGTTAATGAAATTATGTATGAATGTTGGGAAGACATAGAATTAGAAAAAATAAATCTCGGAGAAGAAGAAGAAAAAGCATATTATAGAAGAGGAGGTTAAAAGAAGAAGAATGAGAATCAGGAAGGAAGATACAATATGGAATACGTGGATATAGTAGTGGAAAGAATTCCAAGGGAGCTGACAATGCAAAAAAGGACGATAGCTAGGTTTAGTCTTGGTAATGAAGAAAACGAAACTAAATATTAGATGAAAGACCAAGAAAGATATGTATGGAAATGTTGGGAAAATACTAAACATCTAACAGATGATTGGGAAGGGAGGAGGACGATAAGAGAAAGTTTACTAGAACAGAAGAAGATGGTTAGAAGAAAAATAATGACAATACAATCATTTTGAATTACACTGTGAGTGTTATTTATTTAAGTTTCATTTTATTGTGTGGTCGAATTCATTAGGTTAATTTTAAAGAACAAATAAATAATTTTGATTTGATTTGTAAGAAAAAAAAATGGAAACAAAAGTGATTAAATAAATTATAAGTTCAACAACTTGGCCCATCACACATCTTTAAAAGGTATATTTATAATACTAGCTATTATAAGCCCACGTTCCATATGTAAACTTGAACTTTGGTTATCATTTTATAAATTTATTTTGCCTTTGAGCACGTTCTCCTGTGATTCATACTTACTATTGATGAAATGCTCGAAATCAACATAAACCAGGATTATTATTATTTTAGTTACATTTATATAGGTTTCGTAACCACTGGATTTGGGTAATTAGTCTAATTTTTTTGCATCTCCCAATAACCCCCATTGTACATTAGAGATGTGGAGGATTAATTTATTGTACGACCACATACACCCAATAATATTTCGTAACTGAGTGAACTGTGAAACATATTTAGTTTTGGTTGCTGTTTTTGTAAAACTCAATATCGTCGGCTTAATTAATTATTTCCACGTGTACTTATCGTATTTTCAAATAATTGCACAGTGCCCAAGAGAGACACCGTGATGAATGTAACACGATTGTGTTAACAAAATGCTACATAGTCAAATCACGAATGAGATCTTATCTTAACAAATTTGAATGTTCGGTATGCAGTTGAATGTATTTATACTTAAGATGGAAAAGATAAAAAGGATATTAAACCATATTGCATTAAAATTGAAACTTCCCGTGAAAAGATTCAAACATGTGGGCGTCAATCTTTTATCAAGTTTACGGTAAGTAAACAAATTCGCGTTCAGGTAAATAAGTAGAGACTCTGTACCTTAATCAGCAAAATTCACACTAGGTGTGCAATCTCGTAAAAATTCAAGCTGTAAGTATTTATTAAAAAAAATAGACTTACCTTATACGAATATGTAGAATCCACTATGAACAAAGTATTATAATTCCTTACAACAGAACAGACATCGATATGTAAACAAAACACAGTCAAACACATACACACACATACATATACAACAAACCTACGCGACGAACTGAACTAGAGAACTAGTAAGTACCGTGATAAAATTGTTGATTGTTGATATGGAACTCTTAGTGGATTCTGCGCAAGTAAGCGCATTATCGACGCTTGCGTTACCGGTTCAATAAAAATTTGAATATAATTACTTTATTTCACGTTTGTGCCTCTAATTCATTGTTCCTATCTACAATACGATAAATAGTTATGATTAATTTGTTTACAAAATGTATTGATCGATAAGGAATTTGTTTATTCGCATCGGAAGATGAACATATGTTTCTGTTCACGATCACCGACGCAAGATAAAATTAGAAGGTTGGAATTCCATTGCGTCATGTTATTGTAAGTACGATCCAGTGTGCACATGCATATTACCTCTTTTAAGCTGTAAAACAGTGCATTCTCGATAAAGTGAACACAAAAATTTCGGCAGCCGTTCGTACGAGCGAGATTGTTCACAGGGGGTGGTTATAATAAGTTATAAAACTGTAGTTTAGAATATAATATAATGGAGCAAATAAAGACACACTCATGTGTACTCGTAAAAAAATCAGGTATAAAGAATTAGTTATTTATGTTTATAAAAAAAGAAGTTTGTGTTATTTTTGCTATCACAGCTTTTTCCTGGATCCTCTTCAATACCAACAAGTATTGTGAACTCTATGTAAAATTATAAATCATTAAACCAAATATAAATCACTATAAATATACAAACTAAACAAATAATAACTAAATATATATATTATTCTTCTTGATAAATAAATAAAGCCCATTCCTTTTTATTTCTTGCTTCTGGTATTGTCTTTCCTCTTCTTTGTAATAATTCTTTTTATGTTATCGTCCCATGTTTGTCTCGGTCTTTCTACTTTACGTTTTCCTTGTGGTCTTGCTTTTCAGATTCTTTTAACTTGTCTATTGCTGTCCATTTTCTGTAGATGACCCCACCAAGCAAGTTGTTTGTTTTCAATAAAGGTGTGTGTTGGTTCTACGGCTAGGTCTTTTCTAATATCAGCGTTTCTTTATCTGTCCATCTTCGTTACACCTTTAATTCGTCTTAAAAATTTCATTTCGACTGCTTCTATTCTACTTTTGTTTGTATTTGTGATGATCCAGGATTCACATCCAAACGTTAGTATCGGTCTGTAAATGGATTTGTATAGTTTAATTTTGGTCTTTCTGCTGTTGATAAATACATTTTTCATGTCGAAATACAGTTTCATTGTATTCTCTATTCTTTTAAATTCTGTGACTTCGCCGTCCAGTTCAATATTTAATGTTATTTCTTTGCTACCAATTAACATAACTTTACTTCTACTTTTGTTTAACTCCCAACTATACTTCTTTAACGTTGTGTTCCAGATTTGCATTGATTCTTGTAGATTTCTTTCTGATTTTGCTATTATTACGATATCATCCGCGAAAGCCTCTATTGATACCTCTACTTTTTTCGAAGTTCTTATATCCAATCAGAATTTTATTTGTTTCTTTCTCGCACTCTTTTATTATTTCATCCAGTATATGTTGAACAGTGTCGGACTTAAACTTCCTCCTTGCCTTAACCCTTCCTTTGTGATAATACTGTCGGATTGCATATTTTTAAAAATTACTGCATTTTCTGTGTTTCTATATATTTTATTTTCCACTTGTATATTATTGTTTTCGTCTGTGATGCGTGCTGTATGAACCTGTTTATTACGCCTTAGGGCCATAATAAGCGGGAATAATGATTACGCCCGCTAATTCCTATTAATGCTGACAAAAATAAAAACACAGCAATTTAGAAAACTTTTTTAATGCTCATAAGTAAGCTCATTTTTGATCTTTAAAATTAAAAACACAATTGGAAAATGATCCATTAAATTGGATATTGCCTTTAAGCGAAGAGTTCTCAAGTCTAATAAACGAAGACATATTCACAACATTGTTGGAGGTTTCGCCTTCCGTTACCTTGGCTCCGGCAATCATCCTGGCAATTTTGTTCTTGGACGCGATATTGTCTTCTATGTACCCAGATGCCACTGCATCACTCTTCCATTTACTATGTCTCTTTAATGTCAACATGTCAGCAGCAGCATCCACCAGCAGAGTTGCCGATGTACGGCGCAGGCAATGTTCTGTGTACTCTCTCGCATCTGCATAACCCAGATACTTTGCCACTTTTGAAGGTATACTCCCGAACGTGTTTTTGCCGTACATCTCCAATTCTGGTAGCACAAGAAAAAGTGCCGCTTTTTAGTCCTTTTGGACGCAATGCTGCATATTTTCTATATATTTGCTAGGCACTCATTTCGTTTTCGTCGACAATATTAAAACTTTTTACACCGCCAGTCTTTGTGTATTGAATTTTTACCACTACAACGGCTCCTCGGTCGTCTATATCGTCTATAGTTAACCTTACCAACTCGTCCCTTCGCAATCCACCGAACACGCCCATCACCAGAAGAACCTATAACATAATCATCAACATAATTCAGTTAAATGTAAAATTCGTGCCGTGTTTACATAAATTTTCCAAAAAGGTAAGACGTCTTCGCCTGTTAAAATTTTAGACTTTCTCGGAATGTATCCTTTTGAAGTTTGCTTCAGGAATGCCTCCAGCCGGTTGAACTTTCCTATGGAGTATTTAGACCATAAGGAATTCGGGGTAAATAATTCTGACTAAAAATATATACCATTAATACGATTAATAAAAAATCAACTAAAATACGTACCAATTTCTGGAAATAAGGTAAAGGCACCTAAGATTGCGCACTTAGTGTATTTATAGCCATAGAAATAAAGATTTATGATCTATGACAAATCATTTTTTATTTAATGAATCTCTTGGTCTTCAGCTAGTATAACAATACAAAAACAAATTAAAAACATGAAACTTAAGTCCTTAAAAACATTTTTTAATAGGCTGCAAATGCGCAATCTTACAGGCACTGTCCTCTAAGAATGCGCAACATTTCCTCTAAGATTGCGCATCAGCAAGAATCGCATTTAAAGAGCCCAAACCCTTCGTACCTCGAACATTCTTCGTGCCACCATTGATTACAGCCACTGCATTGTACCCAGTCCTCAGTAATGGGTTCTTCATAGGTTTCGTTACATCCAGGACAGTTAATATTTTCTTTCTCTTGGACGTTCTGCGCCGATGAAGTTGAGGGTATTGCAGGATCGCTGAAATTGCTCTTCTTGTTGATTCGTTTGTTCGTATTTGTCTTCTGTCCTTGTAGGAGAGCATTTTTATAGGGAGAGGAGGATAACACCTCGGATTTTTTGAAGTTCTTTTTCGCTTTTTGCTTCCACTGCCTTTGGTAATGGGGATAAATCAGCAGGTGAGATTCTTGGTTTCTCTTTGTTATTTTGAGCTCCTGATGAGTTATCGCTGTCACTTCTTTTATCACCAGGCTTCTTAGAGTCTGCTACAACAGCTTCATCCTCTTGCTCATTGGGACAGAATGTCACTTCTGAGGAACAAAGTCGTCCTCCGAGAAGATGTGCCTGTTGAATGGGTGAATTCCTGTTTTCTCGAACGACCGAACTGCCTTCTCCATGTTTGCAACTCTTTCATAAGCGGAACTGAATATACTGGCAACGTTACTCTGTGAAATACCAATTCCGGGATGGTTCACTAACCATCTGTCAGTTTCTTGAGCATAGGCTTTTTCAGTGGACCGAAGAAGCCAACATCCAAAGGTTGAAGCCTGTGGCTTGCATGAGGCGGCAATGACAGAAGAGTTATGAAATGTTCTCTACAATAGAGAACTGCTTGAATACTGCAGTGGGAAATATGATTGTCTAGTATGAGAAGAACTGGATCCTCTTTTGTTGGCTTGACAAACTTGTAGAAATGTTTCAGCCAATCAGTAAAGAGTTCTGTGTTGATGAATCCCGTTTCGGAAATCATTCGCAGCGTTCCCTCTAGGGCATCTGTGAATAACTCTGGCTTCATCCGTTTTCTCAGGAAGATCATAGCAGGAGGGACATAGATTCCCGTAGCACTCATGCAGCACACAACTGTAACGGTTTGTCCCCTCTCACCAGATGCCACTTTACACACTATTTTCTTGCCCTTTGATGATATAACTTTTGGCAGGTTATTCGGTACCGTCGATATGCCAGATTCGTCCATATTGAATTTCCGGTGGGCTGGAAATTTCTTTTCAAAACAAACACTGGCTAAATTATCGAAGAAACGATCACATTGGATTTTGTTGAACCCAAACTCAAATGCTAAACTCATTAGTTGCTTCCTGGCGACTCCATAAAATCTCTTGTCTAGCTCTCTTACATGATCCGCGAGTTCTTTTTCAAGTTCAGGAGAGAAGACAGGCTTGTGTCGTCCAAGGGAAATTGGTACAGTGCCCTGTAAGATAAACCAAGACGTATGTTAAACCGTTTGTGTAGTTTTAATTTAGCCCTAACTTCTTAGAAACTATTCAAGGCGACACCAATAAATAAATAAATAAAATATATATATATATATATATATATATATATATATATATACATACAACATAAATTTAAAAATATATGTTATACAGCCTACCAATTTCAGTCGGTTTCTTAGAGTGGATTCTTTAGTTCCCAATGAAGCAGCCACTTTACGTTGACTTTCGCCATTTTGAATTCTTCTCCTAGCATCATCAAGAATTTCCTGAGTAAATATCAGTTTTCTCGCGGATATTCTATTATATGTCGATGTCATTATGCACTTCAGTAATAATCTGCAAGAAAGAATATCGTACTTTGAAATCCATTGTACAAAATAATATGTGCCTCTAAGACTGCGCACCGGTGCGCGATCTTACAGGTTTCTACGTGGTTCAGAAGTTTAGCCAATAGATGTCAGGTGTTTTTACTTACAGAACCAATGAGTGATGCACATCCTCATTCAGATACTCAGCTTTCAACAGAAATATTTTAAATTGATATATTTAGTCTTATAATTGCAACAATGCTTATTATAGCTACACTTAAAATTATATTAAGATTAATGAATTCAGTTCTTACCTTGTAAATCTATATCGAAACACTTCTAGAAAAGATTCTCACACCAATGAGCACAGCTTTGCAAACGCTTTCCAACTATATAATAACGGCAACCAACAGTGCTGCCAACAGTAAAAAAAAAACCAAATCGCAATCTTAGAGGATGCGCAATCTTAGGTGCCTTCACCTTACCCCATTAAAACTGTTTTACTGACAGTTGTGACAGAATTTTTCTTTTTCCAGTCTTCAAATTTCTGAAGCTCTCTCTCGTACAGTGGCCGTGACTTTTTAGGAAGCAACTCCCCATCAGCTTTTAACGCTCTTTCGTACACTTTTTCCGAAATTTTGCTGTCCATCTCACGCGAGGTTTTATAATTTTATTTTTAAAATAAACAAACAAATTGTTATAGATACAAAACAAAGTACACAGACAAAGCAGCCGCGTTTCATTCACATGAAATGTTTGCAAGTATTTTATCAATGAACTTTCATATTTCAAGTGGAAAATAAAACATTATATGAACCGCGGGCATAATCGATGTTTATAAACCTCAGCCAAATTACAAAACCTCGGGCCAGAGGCTCTCAGATTTGTAAACTATTGCTCTCGAATATAAACATATTGATTATGCCCTTGATACATAAATAACTATTTTGGATTAGACCAATAATTTTTCTATGCAGCCCTCTACTTTTTAGTATTTCGTGCCAAGTCGATGAAACCAAGATAGATGTTTTTATTTCTGCTTAGTTTTTTTTTTCTATAATTTGTCTTAAGGTGAATATGTGATCTTGTTGATACGTCCCTTCCTAAAACCGCTTTGGGCTTCATCTAATGTTGTCTCTATAATAGGTAGATTTGATTCTAATTTCAAATTATTGTTCTAAATTTTCATTACCGTGTTTAATAGTGTTATTCCACGGTAATTATTGCAGTCTTTTTGATCCCCTTACTTTATGTATGGGTACGATTAAGGCACTGCTCCAATCTTCCTGTATTTCTTTGTCTATCCATACTTGATTGATTATCTGTAGTAACGCCTGTTTCCCGACTTTTCCCATTTTCTTTATCATTTCTCCTGTAATCTGATCTCTTCCTGTTGATTTTCCATTTTTCAGATTTTGTATTACTTGTTCCAACTCTTGTGTGGTTATGTTTTCTGTGTTTTTATTGTCATTTTCTATCTAATGTTGGGTACAGTTGTCCTATTTAGCAGTTTCTCAAAATATTCTTTCCACGATTTTTTTATCTTCTCTTATTAATCGCCCATCTTCACCTTTAATTTGTTTATTTTCATACGTGTTTTCTGTTTTGCACAATTTTAAAATTTTATAAAATAGTTTTGGTTTCCCTGACTCATATTCTCTATTTTTTCTCCAAGTTCTATCCATTTCTTTCTCTTAGTTGTTTCTATCATAATCTTCACGTACTTCCTTGCATCTTTCAATTTTTCATAGCTCTCTTTTGTCCTATCACTTAAATGTTGTTTCCATAATGTTTTCTTTTTTCTTATGTGTTCTTTTATTTTTCTGTCCACCAAGATGTTTGTTGTTTTTGGTTATTCTTTTGTATGTCCCACAAGATTTTATTGTTGCTACTATTACGCATTTCATCATGGTAGACCACATTTCTTCTAAGTTGCCAAATTTAAATATGTGTTGTTTCTTATCTATTTTCATTGTCATTAGTTTTGCGTATTTTCAGATAGGTTTTGGTTTCGTAGTTTATTAGTATTTATGGATTCAAATTATTGGTATCATCATTTCTTGTTATATTCATATTCAGGCTTCTTAATTGTGTTACCACTAAGTAATGATCGCTTCCTATTTCGGCACCTTTTCTCACTTTCGTGTCTATTACTAATCTTCTGTTATTTCTTTCTACTAAAACGTAGTCAATAATTGATCTTTCATTGCGGCTGAATTATTTTCTAGTTTACATATTTATTTCTTTGTGCTAAAATAACGAGTTTGAAATTATCATGTTATTTAGTGTACAAAAGTCTAACAATCTTCTACCATTATCATTTCTTACATTTTCCTCAAATTGTCCTATTATAGTTCTATACTCGTTGTCTCTTTTTGCTACTCGATCATTAAAGTCGCCAGCGATGAAAATTTCTCCTTTTGACTCTTCTGTTATGTGCATTAATTGTTCCCAGAATTGTTTTTTATTTTTGACAGTATCGTCTTCATTAGGTCTATATGCTGTTATAATCGTTTTTCTTCTTCCAAATGTACTTTTGATTTTTACTTATAATATTCTTTCGGAAACTGCTTTGCCAATTTTCTATTTCTTTCTTTTTATTTTTTCTATTATATACGCTACTCCAGCAGATGCTCTTTGCAATTTTGATACTCCACTGTATATTATTATGTTACTTTTGTTCATTTTTTACACCCTGTACCGTTTCTGTTATTGTAAGAATTTCTAGTACAGCTTTTTCAAATTCTTCTTCTAGTTCATTTTCCTTTCCTTGCTTACTTCTTATATTCCACGTACCTATTTTCCATATCTCTTTTTCATTTTCAACATTATTTTTGATTCATTTTATTGTTTGTGATATTTTTTTACCGTAAACCGTGTTTCCGTTGTCTTGCACTTTGTCGTCTTGTTATCTATTCCATTTGTTTGTGTTTTTATTAGTTTTTTGATTCCATGGGTATAAGCATGTTTAAGTTCTCTTTCCAAATCCATTTTTCATAGTTTATGTATATCTTTCGATTTCCAGTTTTAACTGTTTTTCCTTCTTTTTCTTTCTTCTTTTGCTCTTATTCTTATTTCATATTTGATGTGGCGATATCCTTTAGTTTTATCACTGTCAATATATTCGTAAATTTTTGTTTTGAAATTTTTTAATTTACTTTTATTTTTCAGGATTTCGATTTTGTCTTCATTTTTTTTGTAATTTAACTAGGATGACTGATGTTTCTGCATCTGTTTTAATTACGTATGTATCTTCTATTTTGCAATCGACTTGTAACTCCTTTTGCATAAATTCTGCTTTACATTTCCATTGTTCCATTTCATCCGCATTTACAGTTACTTCGCGTCGATGTAATTTTTCTATACTCATAAATCGCTAATATGGATTGTATTTTGTTTGCACCACTCTATTGCCGTATCTAACGCCTGTATTGCTGCAGAATGTGCTATTTGGATTACTGCAAGTGGTTTGTTTTCGTCATTCTCACTGCTATCTGATTCCTCTAATTCTATCGCTTGTGTTTGATTTCCATCTTCATTCCACTCTTCCACATGTGCAGATTTGTACTCAGCCTGTAATCAATTTTATAATTCATGTTATAAGTTGGGGTTTTTGAATAGAATTAACTTACAGGTGCTACTTCTTCTAAAAGTGAAATTGTATCTTTTATGACACTATCAATATCGACATTTTTATTAGATTTTTCAGTTCTCCTTCTTTGTTGCAAAATATTCAGCCGCACATAGTCATCCGGTCATCATTTGCTTTGTCTAGCACTTCATTGTTAGCTGTGCCACTTCTAGGCATTATAATATCCCAGCATTATTTTTATATTGAGAATATCATTGGGCTTAACGGACATCCGTGTTTTAAACATTTTCTGTCCAAAACTCATTCCATAACTTCTCTTTCATCTTTACTCTATTTTTGTTTCTTTATAAATCTCTTCCACTGTTTCTATTATGTTTTCTTAATTTCACTTTCTCATCATTTCCCACAATGTCTTTCTATCTACTCTATCAAATGCCGCTTTTATATCTACGAATACTGCTTATACCTTACCTCTTTTTTTTCTATCTTTCTTCATAAACTCTGTCTGCCAATCTGGAATTATCTTTTTCTTCTATTTCTTTTCCTTTCTTGCTTTTATTATTTCTGCGTAGATTTTATATCCAATATTTGTTAAATGAATTCCCTTGTAGTTTTTCACTTCCTGTCTATCCCATTGTATATTGGACAAATAATCGCATTTTTTCATCTTTCTGGAAAACCTTCTCTCTGCCAAATGTTTCCTAGTACTTTTCTTATTCTCTCTCTTATCTTTTCCCCTGTGTATTTCCACTCTTCCCCCTGCGTTTCATCTGTGCGTCCTGCTCTTCCCATCTTTACTTTTTTTAAGGCCTCCTCTAGTTTTTCTTTTTGATCCTTCCTTCTCTTTTGTTTTTTTTTTTATTTTCCATTTTCTCCTACGATCTTATCTTCTTTTCCTTGTAGTACATTTCTAATGTGTTTTCTCCATTTTCCTCGATTTATTGTTGGTTCTCTCCTATTTCCTTTATTTCTTAATCGATTTATGTGTTTCCAAGCCTGCCCTTCATTTCTGATTTGTTTCACCTTTTCTTCCATGATTTTTCGTTAATTCATTTTTCCTCTTTTTACAACTGTTCTTATTTTTATACTCTTCTATATTTATTTTACCTTTTTTCAATTTTTTTCTCTCCTTTCTCATTTCTGCTTTTCTCTCTCACACTGCCTGTTCCACCATTCTGATTTTATTTCCTTTTGTTTTCGTTCTTTAAAATCTTTGCCTTTCCGTTGCCATCTTCATTTTCTTTGTAATTGTTTTGTAACTCTTCATCGACCTCTTCTGCTGTTTCCTGATCTTCCTCCATTTTATTAATATACTTTTATATATATTTTGTCATTCCAAATTTTTTCTCCCCATACTATAATTTTACTTCGATCGGTTGATGATCTGGCTCTACTTCGTCTCCTATTCTTATATACTCAATTTCTTTCCTATTTGATTCGTTAGCTATAACGTAGTCAATTACCGATCCTCCTCTCCCTCCAATATATGTTAGCTCTCCTTCTTCTCCTCTTTCCGTATTTTCATTCAAAATTGTCCATCCTCTCTCCTCACATAGTTCTAATAATTTTTACCTTATTTGTTTATTTTTTTATCGTTAGACATTCTCTTTCTTTCTTCTCCATTTATCATTTTCCCCTTTCCTCTCATGTTTTTGCGTTAAAGTTTCCTCCTATAATAAGTTTTTTCCCGTTCTTCAATAGTCTTCTCTATTACTTCTTTCATTTTCTTCATTTCTTTTCCATATATTGTAATTATTTCGTATATTTTCCTTTTTCCGTCCTTACTCTTGTGTTTATAATTTCTTTTCTCTCACTTTTGTTTCCTCTCTCTTCTTTCTCCCATTCCTTTCTTACTTCGATGATTTCTCTGGCATCTTATTACTCAAAATTTCCCAATCTTTTTCTTCCAACCATGTCTCTACTAGTCCTACCATTTAAAACCTTCTATGTATCCTAGAAATCTTCTCCTTTATTTGTTTATCCCACAATATTCCAAAACAGTATTTTGTTCCTTTTTTTTACCTTTCTCCCTCTTTATTCTTCTTTTTTCCCGTCCCTACCCTATTACCCTAACTTTAGTTTTTTGCTACTTTCTGTCCCAAACCTCATTCTTCCTCCACCCATCTCCTTTCCATCCTTCTACCCATAACTTCCCATATCCCACTTTCACTCTCTTTCCTTCTCCTTTCAATTTTCTAGCTTTTTTCCGTAAATTCTCCTTTATTTCTCTTTCTTTTTATCAAATCATTATCAATATAAATATCTGTACCTCTTAATTTTATTTTTTTCATTATTTTATTTTCTTTTCCCATCTTCCCAACTATACCACTATCGCACTCTTCCTACTTCTTTCCCTATTGCGTATGTGTCTGTTATTTCTACTTCTACTTCTATTTCTTTTCTTAACATCTTTTCCTCCTTCTCTACTTGGTTGTTCTATCTTTATTGGTCCTTTAATGACGATGTTGTTCCTCCTGCTCTCTTTTTCTTGCCTTTCTATCCTTTTTTCTATTTTCTCATTCTTTTATCTATCTCATCTTTCGCTTTTATCCGATTTTGCCTTTCTGTCACCCATACTTCTTCTTTTTTTTCCATTTTCTCCTTCATCCTTCTAATTTTATCCTCACATTCTTTAAATCCCTCTATCATATCTTTTCTCATTTTCAATACCAACACTTTTACCTGTTGCATTGTTTTATCTTTGTGTTTCATCTCTCTTTTTTTCTTGTTCTGACGTCCTCGGTGCATTTGTGTTTCTTCTCTTTATTTCGTCATCCCATTTCTCTTCCCCACTTGTTTCTTTCTTCCTTTTAGAAATTCTTCTATATTTCTCAAACTTCCCGATCTTTCACGTATCTCTTTTTTTCTGTTCACTTAAAACTTCCTTATATAAGCCAAACAAATTAAATTAATTTTTTATACCACTAATAAATACTCAATCACCATTAGTTTTTATGTACTCGCACTTTAAATTTACATACACATATATATGTTTTATTTATCGTCTCGGCCCACCCTGTATATAAAAGCTTTATAATAAACACTCAAACGTAATTTATATTATCCGAAGAAATTTTTATAAATGCATATTGTAACCAAATGTATCGTGCGTGATAAACGACAGTCTTATCTTGCATACCGCTCCGCGCGTAATCTCTGTCCGTCCACTTTCACTAATATCTATATATCCATTTTCTTACTTTTTTAATTTCACCTAATAACTTAAATATCGTTTAACTAACACCAGACACGTCTTCATCTTTTCACGTTCTTAAACCAAATCCACCTACACCAGTTTATTGGCATCCATTTGCTAAGTGGGCATTGGAGCATTGATGATGTTGTTGGGGTAGAGCTTGTTTTAGACGCAATATCCAGAGACAGGTTTCAGGAAATAAAAAGTTACGGAGGCAAATAATAACAAATTAGATAAAGATAATAAGCTGACAAAAATTTGCCTTCTTATAAGTTTACTGATTCAACGGTTTGAACAGTGAGGTGATTTAGAACGTGATTTATCCACAGATGAACCTTGACATCTTATCCAATAGTCGCAGTACATTTCGAACATATTGTATGCTTCGATAATTATTTTACCAGCTACAATATTTTGCAAATTCTAAAACAATGCCCCAAAAGGTCTCGATGAATACAAATTCGACAAATAAAAATTATTATTTGTTGGATGTTATTGTTACAATGGCAATAAACTATAATGCTATAACTCAATTGGGGAAAGTAAGCCGCTGGTCAAATTTGCAAAAATAAAAGCTAGAAGCCCCACAACCATTTTTGTTTCGTAATTACAATCATTGTGGATTGGGGGTGTGGACCTATTAGATCAGTCAGTGAACAATTACCGCATTAAAATTGGAGGCAAAAAATGGTGGTGAGTATTACTTACACACACACACGGTAAATGGATTTATTGCAGTTTCAGAAAGGTAGCCGCTATTACTTGCGTTGCAATGCTAAAAGTACCAAAAGTATGAAAAACAGCAAAAGAAATAATTCTCCTACAAAACTGGAGAAACATCTTAGATGCATTTTTATTAAATTACAAAATTTCTGAAAGCAACATTAATGATGCTAATATACCCGGAGTTATTCGAGTTGTAACATCAGAAGATAAATTTGCAGTTAAAAACTCTAGTTTAGTAGGACAGCTAAAGGGAAAACATCCAACTGCTTCTCGTATTCTTCATCATCGTTCACCTTCAGCAAATCAAGATCAAGATGAAAAAGACGTTTACAGAGCAATTATGCCATATCCTAACGGTTTCGCTGCTGCTTTTGATGGTTAAGACCACAACAACTCAAGGATTTAATTGGAAAATCAGCTAGAAAGCAGGACAAGAATGACTGTCCCAAATTACCAATTCATGCAATTATGCAAGATGGTGGCATTCGTCCCATTGCTATTGGTTGCACATTTCACTGGCTCCTCTTAAAACTTGGATGTCGCCTTTCTTTTGATATTCTCACAAATTATTTTGTGAGTTTTTTGATAATATCAAAATCAGAAACTCTTTCAAAATTCTGTTAAACATTAATCTTCCTCCGTTATATTGGAATTAGACGTCCTTACCTATTTCTTTACCTTCTTTTTGTGTATAAAAATTATTTTTTTAACACTCTATATCTTTAATATGGATGAGGTCAGGAAATTTTTTTACTAAGCAAACTCTACTTAGTTTGAGTTTTCTACGTACCATATCAAAGGGGGTCACTTTTTTTGGAACATCTGGTATATAGTCAAAGTTAAATGCGTGTAGGGGTCAAAAGAAATAATAAAACTTATAAATTATAAACTTGTATTGGAAATACAACTAAATGTATTTACGTTTTCAACGTTAACATTGCAATGTGCAATCAAATAATTAACGGGCGATTCAAGATCGGGTGTTTCAAGAGACGGCAGCGGGAACTAGAGGTTAGTAAACAAAAATACATTACCCAAAACCTCTAACATTTGACCATCCTGACGTGGCTCGCCTCGATAGCTTCCAACTGGAAAACCAGAAAACTAAGCCAGTATCTATGTTTGAAAATAATTGGAGAAAAATAATTCAAATTAACTGGATTTTAACAGTTTCACAAGGACTACAGTAGATGTGACCTCATCAAGAACTACTTTGAGTGCACAACTACCAAAGATGATCAGACTCAACAAGAAACCACCTGGAGTTCACGAATGTCCAATGGTGATTTGAACTCAACTCAAATCTACTTTGGAGGTTAAGATGTGACCTCAACAAAAACTACATTAGAATGCCCAACTACGAAAAGTAATCGAACTCGAAACAAGTCACTTTAGAGGTCATACAATTCAAGAAACCTTAAAATGATCAAAATTTAGCTGTGACTGAACTCAACAGGGGCAAACGTCTGGTGTACACCAAACATAAACTCTATAGCTAATGAGCTAGAGTGTGTATTGTTGTGAGACTGAACAGGCACCTTCTCGGAGTATTCAAATGTTACGAAAGATATTATAAAAAACTTATTCCCTTATTGGATCTTCCAATGGCGGAGGTAAAAAAGATCTTTGGAAGATCTTAGGAGTCATACCCACTTTCGAAGAATTTGTATATTTTTTTTCTTTTTTGAGGTCTAACATCGAAACCATTATGTTCATATAGTTATCACTTTGGGTTTACAAAACAACAAGCTTATGATGCCATTTTAATAGTGGTTCTATTTGGTTGGCTCTCATGAGTTCAGTGACGGTTTGTGTAACTCAGAATTTTGAGTTCAGGGACAAGAACTCCGTTTAGCTCAAAGTTTATTTTAAAGAGATAAGATTAAGAGCATTATTTCAATACAGTTTGAATGAATCATGCCTCAAAGTTATTGGTTTAGAGTCATGATATAAAATAAGCGTCATTAGATATTTTAATAGAGGGAAATATGTAAAATTGAGAGAATCTCTAGGATTTGACAGATCCAATGTACTTCTGAATAAGCTTTCCGCAGGTTAGAGCTCTACAAGCACCGCATCTCCGATTAAAAATTTCATCGCACACAAACGATTTTTATTGTGACGTTTTTCATTACACTTGCATTTACTAACGTCTTACTTGTAGTTTCTGAAGATGATAGTTGTCCATCTAGTTGTCGAAACTAGTTAAAAATTCTCCTTTTTATTAATATCTAATTACGGAGTATATTGGCCAATAATAAAAGTGATTTCAATAACATAACAATTTTACTTAATTATAAATGACCAATTCCACATTATAAATCCGAATTTCTCCAATTTAATTATTTATTTATCCCAATTAGAACAAAATACCAATCAGTTACTAAACCATCAGCAGGTTGTAAGTATTCCTTGATATGGAAAAAATAGAAAAAAAAAGACTGATAAAATAACCTTAAACAATGCAACTTAGTAATCAAAGCGCGAAATTCAGCGAGTTAAAAATGAAGCACTTGGAAATTACCTGAGTGAGTTAATTAATCATAATAAAACAGATTACTTTCTTTGGAAGGCTACCAAGCGACTTAAAGAACCAGTTCTACATAATCGTCTAATTTAAAATACGGATGGAAGCTGGACCCGAAACAATGCCCAAAAAACTCAAAGGTTTGCAGAATATCTTGAAAATATTTTCCGGCCAAATGAAAGAAAATCGAACCCTACAAGAAGAAACTATCATCAGACCCACTTCACCGAATGAAGTCTTAGGTGAAATTAAAACAAATATCAATCCAAAAAAAAGTCCCTGGTTTTGATCTAATAACATGTACAATTTTAAGCATTTCCCAAGAAAAGACACATAACACTTACTAATCTTTCAGATTAAAGTGGAAAGTCGCAAAACTTATGATCATCCCGAACCAGGAAATCTCTTAATGACGTAGAATGATATAGACCTATATCATTGTTGCCAGTTATAAAAAAAACACCTTTTAAGAGGTTAAAACCAATATTAAAAGAAAATAATCTAATTCCTTGTTACCTTTGGGAAAAACCATTCGACTATTGATCAACTTCAGAGGATCATTAATATTAGTAAAAATCTGTAGAAGAAAAGAAAGTGTGCTCTACTGTCTTTCTTGATGTGGCACAGAATGTTGAAGACTTGTTTCACAAACGAATCGGTGCCTGCCTTAACAACTTTCTACGTCTACCCATAAAAATCAACGATACCAAGATTCCTTATTCTGATTCAGCTTAATATCTAGGAATGTCCTTAGATGCTAGATTGCGCTGGAGAAGAAGCGCGACGAGCTTGGTCTAAAACTGAAGAAAATATATTAGCTATTTCGACGACATTCCAAACCGTCTTCATACAACAAAATACTATTATGTAAGCAAATCTTAAAATCCGTTTGGACCTATGGCATTCAACTCTTCGGTTGTGACAACAAAAGCAACATACAAGTAATCCAGCGCTTCCAGAATAAAGTTCTAAGAAACATCGTTGATGCACCCTGGTACTGACGAAACAGGGACATCCATCCAGACCGTTAAATCGATACTATTGACCAAACTATCATCAAATATGCCAGTAGCCATGAACATATGCTACTACTCATGTGATTATCAAGGCTATCTAGCTCCTAGACAACACAAATCAGAAAAGAAGACTCAAGAGAACAAAACAAAGTTAGTGTACAAAGTTATGACAAGTTAAAACTCGAAAACTCACTAACAGTTACTAAATAATACGCTGTATCAATAGATGGCCACGGAAATTGATATTTATTTTTGAATAATTGTTAGAATAAACCACCAATGCAGAAAAAAATGTTTAAAAAGTAGTAATAATAGTTTATCCCTTTCTGCTGAAGTGAGCGACAAAACCTGTTTTTTTTCGTTTTAGAGAGATAACATTATTGTGATTGTGTTGGACTACTGTAATACCGGTTTCGTCAACATTGAACACTCTTTGAAAAGGATCTGGTAGTTTGTTATACTCTTTCTCATATAAAACGTTTATTGACACATTTTCTGGTGTAAAAGATTTTTCTGCTGATTTTTTACCTTCTTGGAATGGATGAGCAAGCTCAAATGCTTGTCCTTAACCCAGAAATTGCTCTTCCATTGTTAACGGGTATTTATTTTCTAACTCTGGAGTAAATACTGGTTTCCGACCAATTGATATTCTAACAAATTCTTCTGGATGCTTTTCAGATTTTCTATATCTTTCCACAAATTCTTGAGGCATTCCAAATTTTTTGATCTAAATTGTGTTCCCTTATTTCTAATACTGTGCACGTTTTGGTAGACTCATTATAAGCCTTACTTGTTTTATTCTATTATTTTCGGGATTCTTTTTTACTATGCGTGATCTTAAGCCATTTTTTGATGCAATAAGAAGTTCCTTTGGTATCAAATAGGCAAAAAGGTTCCTGCGAATCAATTCATCACCCTTGGCTGGTATATGTTTTTGCACACTAGTTAAATATATAATACTTTATTTAGACCAATTTGGTGAAGGACTTCTTGTAAGAGATTATCCGG
The DNA here is from genome assembly GCA_030710515.1 of Abscondita cerata. Classification (NCBI taxonomy): domain Eukaryota; kingdom Metazoa; phylum Arthropoda; class Insecta; order Coleoptera; family Lampyridae; genus Abscondita; species Abscondita cerata. Next base: position 102,141 of record JALBCR010002011.1, read on the forward strand.
TGTGATTAATGTGTATCTAAAGAATGTCCTTGCTATATATGTAATAGACTCACTTTCAGTTTTGATAGATTCTTATCATAAAACACTATCAAGCTACAACTGTGTTGTTCAAATAATCTCTACAACTTTTAATATATGAAGCAAAATCAGGTGCTTCAATGCCATAATCCATAATAGAATTAAATATAATTTAACCATAAAATTTGTAATACATTATCATCTACTGTTCTGAAAAAAACAATTTTTTTATTTCTACATAAGTGTCAAATTTAGGTGAATATTTATTTTAAATGTGGAACAATAGTAATAAAGTAATTTATTTTCCAACCACGTGGAATAGAAATGGCCATGGTTTTAAAATCGAAGACTTAAAGAAAAATCGATTTTCAGAAGTCATTGAGATTTTTAAGGTTTTTCAAAATATCATTTTAATTTTTGTTTAAAGTAACTTTTATAGAAGCACTACATACCCGTTGATGTAATTTTTAAAAATACCGATATAATGACAGAACAACAATCGAATCAATCATTCTGTGATCGGTTGGTGTATGTTCTGGGAAACAACTCATCCTTGGTTGCATATGATGAAAGTACCTACATTTAATAACGTGTCGTGTATCGAACTTTAGTTTTATTTTGTAGATAGTGTAATTATAGAGGATAATAATACTGAAAAATCTTTTAGAAGAAAAATTGCGGGAGTAATAGTATTACGCAATTTGTCTAAATTTGATTATGGAAGAGTAATGAGTCGTACAAAATTGGTTGCAGGTGATTCTATGAAAAAAGTAGTTAAGTTGAGAGAACACATGTACAGACAAATAGATTTTTTGCAAGACACGGATGCGATCGCATTTTACGTGTATATTATATATGTGTTAAGCCTAAATACAGGCACATAGGTTTGTATGATGATATTGATTTCGTTCATAACTATTAGTTTTTTCTATTCCTGTGTCATAATAGAAATACACCGCTACTTATTGCTCTTTTGATTTGCCATGGCTATACGTCAAACATTAAATTTACTATAGGGTAACGGGTACAGTTATTGGCCAGGTACTAGTTGTTGGCCAATTTGAATTTAATTTCAAATAATAAGATTCCTGTCGGTAAAACAGAAGTATGCAATTTACAGTAAAATCTGGCAACCTTGCTTTATGTTCTTACCGATTACCTATGACACTTCTAGTTAGCGTCACCGAAATTTTATAGCAGGTGTAATTTTGTTCGTCCGAAGTTGCATCGGTTTATCCAGATACACTAAGAATTCCTTAAGAAACAGTGTTATTATGGTAAGTGGCTATGCTTTACTTTCCTAATGTATCATTTCAAAACTATGTTTTAAGGCATCTTATTGTATAATTTCACATTATTTTAAGTGTTTTAATGCTAGTTTAGAATTTTCGCGCCAATTTTGTGGTGGGCAGTATCTGGTACAATAATTTGCCCCCTATATAGTTATTGGCCGCCGTGGCCAACTACTAGTGTTAAATGTAGAATAATATTTTAGGACATTTTATGTTTTTTAGCATTTTTGAGCACAAATTAAACATTTTATAGCGTTTTTTAGGTATTCTTAAATGTTTAACCAGTAGTTGGCCGGTGGCCAGTAACTAGTTTTAGGGTGGCCAACTACTATACCTTTATGCTTTTTAAAGCTCTTGCCTTTTTCTTTAATTCACAAGTTCATGAGTATTTTTTTAGATTCATAATGTCTAATTCAAGTAAAACTAAAACACATAGTCAAAAATACACGGAAGCTGATGTACAGAAAGCCCTTACAGCAATTAAAAATGGAACGAGCCAGAGAAAAGCAGCCCAATAGTTTAATGTTCCGAGAGCTACTCTATAGTTTAGGACAAGTGAAAATTTTCACGATAAAACCACTCGTGGTCCAACTCCTATTCTTTCGTTGGACGAGGAAACTCGACTTAAAGACTGGATTTGTGCATGTCAGAAAAAAGGTTTTCCTGTGAGGATAGAAGATGTACAGCATTCAGTCAAAGAATTTTTGGATGCTAATCCCCGCAAGAATCCTTTGCCTTAGTATTGAACAGTGCCATAAGTTCGTTAACGTCAGTTTCTATAATCAATGGTTTTAAAGCAACTGCGTTATATCCTCGGAACCCGTCAGCAATTGATTATTCTAAATGTTTGGGAAAGAACACCAGCAAAATAAAAGAAACTGTTTCTGAAGAAGACTCCATAATCTATGCCGAGTTTAAGAAAGTAGTTGGGACTGAAAAGATAAATATGTTCCAAAATAATGGATGTGAAGATCTGAATAAAGATGCACAAATTTTATATAATATACTCCAGTTATTCAAAAATAAGTCAGATGATGCAAGATCTAATTTAATTGATACTAACTCAGATGATCTAACGCGTGATGAATATATTCCGTTTGCCGACAGGGAGAATAATGATCGTGCTGATATTATTGCTTCTTCATCTGATATCCCAGATACTCTAGAACAGTTAACCACAATCGAAATAGAAAATCTCGTAACGGACAGTAATAATATATCATCAACTAGGCTTTCTTCATGCAACCGTTCAACTTCAAATTTTAAGTTAACCACATATAACATAGACAACATTCCTATTATAAATATTAGTTCACCTAATCTTCCCTCCACTTCCTATAATTATTCGTCTCCGACGCAAGTAGAATCACCTTATCGGTCAAATTCTGGACAAAAGGAATTCATAAATGGGCACACCGAGGAGAAATCATCTATTGACAAATTCTTCTTTTGGCCGAAGACTCCAGAACGTAAAGGTAAAAAAAACGGAAAGACTTCCGTTTGTGCTTACATCCTCAGATCGGCAAAACATAGAAAAACGTAAAATACAAGAAAAATTAGAGAAAGAATTATTGAAAGAAGAAAGGAAACAGAAAAAATAAAAACAAACAATAATAAAATTATTGCACAGAAAATAAGAAAACAAAAACGTATACAGGGTGCCCATAATCTATCTCATAACATGGGTAACTTTCTTAATATGCAAAATAGGTAATAGGTTAAATTAGGAAAGTTGAGCAGAATTACAAGCAAAATGTTAAACTTTTTTCAAATTTGACATATGTCTTCAACTTTTGAAATTTTGTGAAAAAACTGAAAACAGTCGATTTTTTTAATGTTGTCCTGTTCCACTACTACTTACTTTAGAACTGAACTAAAAATGACATCTTATACATATTTTTACGTAGAATTCGATAAAATTACTCAAAATGTCATAACCCTCTTGATTTTCGAGATATAACACAAACTTACATTTTTTAAATGACAATCATAGTTGGCTGTGATCTTATTAAATAGCTTTTGTTTTTGCGATTTCATTGATATAAGGTTCGATATACTTTACTCTTGTATTTCTATTTAAATGCCCAAAATTGTGTTGTTGATACCATTAAGGAACAAAATGATTTACAAGTTAGTTAAACTTGAAACAAAAATTTATATTGACAATATAATACCACAAGTAGGTATTATTAATGGTTTGTAATTATGTTCTATTTCAATAATGTACAAAAGACATAAAAGTTCATATTAAATGTTCGAAATGGCCCCCGTTAACCAATATGCACATTTGACATCTTCTAACCATCTCTCTATGCACTTTTTCCAAACTGCGAGGACGAATTCTTCTAATAATCAACCTAATTCTATCTTTTAATTCTTCTACATTATTGGGTTTTTCTTTGTACACCCCGTCTTTAACGGTTCCCCACAAGAAAAAAATCGAGAGGTGTGATATCAGGTGTTCTTGCCGGCCAATTAATAGGACCTGAATTACCGATCCAGCTCGGAAAACGTTCGGAAAGATATTCAGAAACAGCTCTAAAATTATGAGCAGGAGCACCATCATGTTGGAAATGAGTAAGATTTTGTACCACATTTAATGGCAGTTCATCTAACATGTCTTCCAAGTCATTTTGAAGAAATTCTAAATATCGCCTTCCATTTAAATGGTAATTGTAAAAGAACGGACCAATTATTCTGCTACCGAGGATGCCACACCACACATTTATTGAAAAAATATGTTGATCTCGTCTCTCAACAGTAACATGAGGGTTGTTCTCAGACCAATAGTTATTATTATGTCTATTAAATACACCGTTATTGGTAAATTTTGCCTCGTCAGTAAATAAAATTCTGCGCGAGAAATATGGATCGTTGTCAGTTTCTCTTAAAACCATCGAGCGTAATTTAATCTTCTCTCTGAGTCGGCTGGATACAAGGTGTTGCCGATATGAAATTTATACGGCTTGAATCGATTTTGTTTTAAAATTAAACGAGCTTTTTCTGTAGAAGTACCACACTCACTTGCAATTTCACGGGTAGATGTTTTTGGTTTATAATTTACATATGCCAAAACTCTTTCTTCGTCTTCTTGATTAAACTTTTGCTTAGCTTTTGGTTTCATAAATGATCCGTATAGTTTTAAATTATTTTCCAGTTTGGAAAAAGTCTTTTATCTGGTTGTCTTCTTTCCATATATCTTTGCAAATACATTTCACTGGCTTCATTACTATTTCTGTTGCTAGCATAATAACAAAAAACCATGTCGTTTCTCTCTTCATTTGAATACATTGTTTATTTTGACAATTTTATGTTTTTAAAATAAATCACCGTGAATAATACAACTTACTGTAAATCAAATTATTTAGTTGACGACACAGGCTTTTGTTTCAACAGGTTTTTGTTTGAAGCATTTGTTTCCATAGCCTGCCTGTGTATTATTTTGCAGCTTAATTGTATCAATAAACTACTTTTAGCATTTACAAAAAAATGTAAGAGTAAAGTATATCGAACCTTATATCAATGAAATCGCAAAAACAAAAGCTATTTAATAAGATCACAGCCAACTATGATTGTCATTTAAAAAATGTAAGTTTGTGTTATATCTCGAAAATCAATAGGGCTATGACATTTTGAGTAATTTTATCGAATTCTACGTAAAAATATGTATAAGATGTCATTTTTAGTTCAGTTCTAAAGTAAGTAGTAGTGGAACAGGACAACATTAAAAAAATCGACTGTTTTCAGTTTTTTCACAAAATTTCAAAAGTTGAAGACATATGTCAAATTTGAAAAGAGTTTAACATTTTGCTTGTAATTCTGCCCAACTTTCCTAATTTAACCTATTACCTATTTTGCATATTAAGAAAGTTACCCATGTTATGAGATAGATTATGGGCACCCTGTATACCTAAAGCTAAACAAATAAAATATAATAGCAAAGTCGGAGAAAGAAAAACAATAGTAAAAGTTAATGAAATAAATTGCACATTTTGAAAGAGGACTTAAAGTTCATCTGCCGGAGAAAAAGTGCATTCAAGAAATCGATGAGCCTAACACGGAATCCACAAATTGTCAGTTTAGTGCGGATATTTTTGTAGCACCAAACGTATTTCTAATAGTCGCCTATGTGATGGTGGAACAAACGTTGAAGATACTGAAAGACCCAATTCAACCCATAAATCGGAAAGTGAAGATTATCTAAATGATTTCAAAAGCTATACAAATACTTCTACAAGTGTTATCAATTCACCTGATACTAGATCTACCTTGAAAAATGAAAAGTTTTCAGAGTCAAAAACCTTTTTTGAAAATAGTTTTCAACTGCAATCGTCAAGCCATTCATCATTGACTAGAAATTTACCAAATTCAACTAAACGAAAACTATTTTCAGAAAAGAAAATGAGACCCCTAAATCCAAGGTGTTTATTATTTCTGATGTCACTACAAAGCCAAATAGCAAGCATGCAAATAATGTTTCTACTGGGATATGTTATGCATGTACTATGAATATCACGGGTCTAAAATCAGGGAAAAAATGCCACTTTTGTACAAGAACCTATCATCTTGCTTGTGTTAAAAAACCTCAACAATCAGAAAATGATGATAAGTTTGTGTGCAATAGCTGTAAAGTTAAAAATAGTTTTTCTTAACAAGTGTGCAAAGTGATACTTTCCCATATCTACCAAAAGTAGTAGTAAGCTTTGAGTGTAGGAAAAACATTTTGTGCAAGTGTTAGGAACAATATTTTTTCTAAAAGTGGATGTTAAGTAGGTAGGTACTAGGTATATTAATTTTTCATTTTCAAAAACGTTTCTGTTTAATTTTGTTAAAATAACATTTTGCTAATAAATTATTTAGGATTTTCTACAATAATGTACAAAAGCGTGCGCAAAGTAACTTTGTGTATGCAAATAAATGTGCAAAGTACTTTATGCTCGCTTGTAGAAAAATATCTTATTTTGTCGGGCTAAGCTCTATATTTTCAGATGGCCAATTACTGGTATATAAGTAGGCCAACGACTGTGACTTTGTGGCCAATAACTGAATTTTTGTATGCTTTCAAAAATTTGTATTTTGATATTATTTAGAGGAATTAAGTTACAAAATAAAATTTTGTTCCTAATATTTGAATATATAATTATTTGAGAAAAAATACTGCATTATTCGTGGTGTAGTAATTTTAGAATAAACTGAAAAATACGTCTCTAAAATCCTTAAGTGGCCAATAACTGTACCCGTTACCCTATTTGACAATTTGTAACTATAGTAAGATTCACGAAGCAAAGTAGCTTTCACGGTTTGACGTGAATAACCGTATTTACCCGTCAAAACGATATTTAGTTTATCTTAAATTATTACGTTTGAAAGCTCTTAAAGTAAGTACTTTACTAACTAGTGTTCTAGTAACTTAATTACAGTAATCTAAACATGTAGTACCACCCCCACAATGCTCTGATTTAACTGTAACTACTTCACTAACTTTTGTTTTGTTCTCTTGAGTCTTCTTTTCTGATTTGTGTTGTCTAGGAGCTAGATAGCCTCGATGATCACATGAGTAGTAGCATATGTTTATGGCTACTATCATATTTGACGATAGTTTGGTCAATAGTATCGATTTAAGGGGCTGGATGGATGTCCATGTTTTGCCAGTACCAGGGTGCATCAACGATGTTCCTTAGAACTTTATTCTGGAAGCGCTGGATTACTTGTATGTTGCTTTTGTTGGCACAACCGTAAAGTTGAATGCCATAGGTCCAAACGGATTTCAAGATTTGCTTACATAATAGTATTTTGTTGTATGTAAACAGTTTGGAATGTCGTCAAAATAGCTAATACGTTTTCTTCAGTTTAAGACCAAGCTCGTCGCGCTTCTTCTCCAGCGCAATCTAGCGTCTAAGGACATTCCTAGATATTTAACTGAATCAGAATATGGAATCTTGGTATCGTTGATTTTCATGGGTAGATGTTGGTTTTGTTTATCAGTTAAGTTACCTGTACAGACTTGATAACTAAGTTTTAGTTCAGGTGTTGATTTTATTAATGGAAGTTTACAGCTTGTCAGAAGCATCTTGATGATCTTTTTCGGCAGAAATGACAGCGTTGTCATTCACCAGAAAATTATTCTATGTTTGAAACTTTGGATATTATTTGTATAATACTAGGTACAGTACCGGACCTAGCTACACTACCTTGTGATACCTACTTGCTTAATTTTAAAGTATCTTTATGAAAGATAAGACGGTAAAAGTTAGAAAGTTGTTGATGATAGTTTCTTCTTGTTCGGGTTCGGTTTTTCTTCATTTGTCCGGAAAATATTTCCAAGATATTCTACAAACCTTTGAGTTTATTGGGTATTGTTTCGAGTTCAGCTTCCATCCGTATTTTAGATTAGACGATTATGCAGAACTGGTTCTTTTAGTCGCTTGGTAGCTTTACAAAGCAAGTAATCTGTTTTATTATAATTAATTAACTCACTCAGGTAATTTCCAAGTGCTTTATTTTTAACTCGCTGAATTTTGCGCTTTGATTGCTGAGTTGCATTGTTTAAGGTTATTTTAACAGTCTTTTTCTATTTTTCTATATCAAGAACTACTTGCAACTACTGATGATTTAGTAACTGATTGGTATTTTGTTCTAATTGGGATAAATAAATAAAGTATATCTTTTCTCAGACAACACTAATAATCCCATGGGGTCGGCATGCTGTCTATCATCTATGAATGGATAGATGTCCAGTGTAACTTCACAAAGTAAATCCACTAAACGTTCGTTGGTTTTCGAGTATCTATAATAATATTAAATTTGATTTGCTTAGTAGAAACGTAGTCTAGCGGTAAAGGGCTAGTTTAATACACTGGCCACTGCCGACGGTGCTGGTTCGATTCCAGTAGAGGGCTAGTGTTTTTTTTTTCTAATTGCCACAATATTGACTACTATCATTCATATTTGATAAATCTGAAGAGTACTTATTTTAAATTAAAACAAAAAATCATATAAATTATTTATTTATTAATAATAATTTCAACAGTGCACGCTAATTTTAGTACTTACGTAAAAATTGTAATTTTCAAAATTTTCTCTAAAGCAATCAGAATGCAATCATTAACGCGTCTTGCGCAACAGTGATTCTTATTATTTTTTGCAGTTTTACGAAGATATCTGGTAATCAAAAAAAACTATTGAAAGTCGGTTTTCCGCCACATAAAGGAATATCTTTAAACCTAAAAGATTTCGTAAATAAAGAACGAAATCATGATCAAGATATAATTTCCTTCTTTTACGAAAACTCACGTTGGTGAGCATTGGAACCTCCCAAGAAACTTTACATTACGTCAACATTTCTTCAAAACAAAACATATCATTTTTCAAGCAACATTATGTCAGTACTTATACCGGAAATAAAAGGCAATATAAAACAGATGCTATGAAATCCATTTATAACAATTGGCGAAATGTTGATAATTCCTCTAAAAGATTAACCTGTACTTACTGCAAGATCTGCTTCAAGGATGGTGGTGTTATTGTACCCACTATCGGATTAGTAAAAGTCAAACTAACTATTGACGATTTAAGCCGTTTTGTACCAATTTATACGGTCAATAATAACTATCAATCTTTAGATTTACTTGTTGGGCAACCTTTTACCAAGTCTTCAAATACCTACCTCATCAAATCAAGTGATCACCTTAATTTTTACAAACAGGATGAGTTACTATTATCATATCAGGTTGAGGAAACTGTGCTCAAGACATTTAAATTAGCCGGATTGAGCCTCAATAAGAAAAATGGTTCATTTCTCCAACATTAAGTAGAATATCTGGGGTCGGTTGTCAACGTTGAACAAATTAAACCATCAACCTAAAAAGTCGAGGCCGTGATAAACTTCCCACTGCTAAGAAACATACACGATTTGACAAAGTATTTGTATTCTATTTTCGAAAATATATTTATAATTTTGCTAAGACAGCTGACACCACTCACAAAATCTTTAATTTCTTGGTGTTGAGTGGTCCACAGCAAGAAGCGTTTAAGTTATTCTATCCTTGTTCATTCCCGAACTGGGAACACTTTTCGATTTGTCATGGCTATACGTCAAACATTAAATTTACTAAATTCGACAATTTGTAACTATAGTAAGATTTACGAAGCAAAATAGTTTTAACGTTTTGACGTGAATAACCGTATTTACACGAAGAATATTATCGCAAAACAAAAATAAAATGTTACATATTTAGTGTGGTGTTCAAATACTGTTCAGTTGCAGACTGTTACTGCACTAAAATTCTATCTTATAAAATTGGTGTTTCTATTTATTGTTATTACTGTCATACAAAACATACTGTATGCAATTCGCTGTAACGCTGTGATAGCAATCATTACACTCTCATTGAATAATTCACTATTTTAGGTCTTGGTTTGCAGTTATTACGTTGTGCAATTGAACTTGGAAAAGCAAATGGTGTGGGTGCAGTTGTAGGATTATTTCAAACACCTAGCTTACAAAGGATAGCCACAGAAGCTGGAATGATGGTAATTGTTTAAAATCATGGCCTAGACTAGATTTCAATTGTTTTCATATCTTCCAACCGCAAAATGACAACCGTTCCTAAAATTCTATTCGACCGATCATTTTATTGCAAACCAAGCCAAAATTAATTATTTTATATTTAAACAAAAATAATTGTATATTTTAAAATTCACATATAATTGTCCAATTTAATTTTATTTTAGAAACATATAAAATAAAGTTGGCAGAATGGTGGGATAAAAATAACGATGTACCTTTCAAAAATAATGATACAGTGGATTGTGCTTTAATGGAATTAAAAGTAGCTTTAGGCGATAAAGATAAAAATGTAGGTTTAAATGAAGAAAGCAAATAATTGTTTACTTTTGTGAATAACAAAGAACCTTAATATTTTTAAACTATGCACAGATGACAATAAAAATTAAAATTAATTACGTTATTTTAAATGCTTATGTATATGTAATCTTCATGTGAAGGTTATTTATTTATTCGTATGGTTACGTGTGTGGTTTGATCCATTTTAGGATTCATATTGCGTTGAAAGAATTATTTTAAATAATAATAAAGTTTTGTGTATTTGAATCGAACTTTTATTGATATTAAATTTGTAATAAATGTTTCTATTCAAAAGTTAAGATGATGAAGGTCTAAAAACCGATGTACGTTTTATTTAAGAAAAGGATTCGATTTATATTTGTATAAAGAAATACATTTCATTTAAGTAGGTATTAAGTATGAAAGTGTTTCCGTTGATTTCAAATAAAGATTACATTGTATATTGATACAGACATACAGGTGTAAAACTTTCTGTAAGGTTAAAGGTAAGACATTGAGTAAAATGGGAAACAAAAGGGAACGATAACAAAAGGCAGGAAAGTGGAGAGAGCTGAGGATAAGGAGATGAAGGGGAGTCGGTAGTTAAGAACCAAAGAGTGAACATGTAAGATGGTGAGAGTCGATCGGTAGAAGTTAAGAGTTGATGGTGGACGGTCTTTAATAGATCGATGTGGAATAGGTATTTGAGTGGTCATAAATAAAGCATTGAAGATAACATCACAAATGGATTAGAAATTGTTATGGACAAAAAGTTATAAAGTGCACTAAATAAATAACAATCTTTTGCCAAAATAAAGTGACCAATAATAATTTGAAGAGGAAAGTTCAAACAAAGAAAATGCCGCTATCAACGATAAAAGTAATCTATGTCTACTGACGTCACCAACATACTCTGGAATGTTGCTGCTGCCTATGGTAACGTGTTGAGTTGCTATCGTTGCTTCAGAGGAAGATTGTGTGAATGTGTGTGTTGTATTCGACAACGTTAAGACGTCGGAACTAGACATGATAAGCTTTATGAAGTGGGACCGACTTGTGCTTGTACCTGTATCTGACAGGCAGTACCTCAAAGGCCGGCAGTTCCAGGACGAATGCGTGCGCGAATATGATGTTTCAGCGCGTCCTGCTTGTGATAGCAGATGTACGTTGAAACCGGGCCTTGCAAGCTTTGTAAGGTGTGTAGTCGAGCAAGTGGCTCCCGCGCACATGTACGTCAAAGACTTGGGCCCAAAACGATTAGATGAGTTACATCACGGCAAAGTAAAAGGGCAGGTTGCGTGCTTTTCTGTGGTCAGTAGTGGTGGCATTGTTGACGATGTCTATGGCATTGTAAAATGGATTGTTACGGTTTATTTGTAAAAAACTAAAATAAATATAAATATATAGCAGTTGCTAAAAGGCCTGCCGGGCAGTTCTTTTTAGTCGGAAGTGGTCGTGGGTTGATTGAGAATCGTTCGAAATGGAGGCCTCTACACTGCTCAAAAAATTTATAAGGATTACGTATAAGAAATATCTAGAGCCACTAGGAACTCGTAGACACAGAAACAAACCGTGCGTGGATAGAAATATGTATATTGTTATAGCGACTAGAGTTTAATTAACACATATAGACACACATAGAAATAACAATAGATAATATCATTTAAAATAAATAGCAAAATACCGTTAGCAGATAATAACAATTCACGATAGCGAGTTAAGTTGCGAGGCACAAACGCCCCGAAATAGGTTAGCGTATTTGACAGTTTGTAGCACCGATGAATCCCTGCAAGTGATTCACGCGACAAATATTGTTTGAATTGTATCTGACCACATTTACGGAGCGTACCGGATCTTTGCCGATTATTTAAATAGATTAAAAGCGCACAAAAATTGATCAGGTACTTTGAAAGATCTTTCTAGTTCACAAAGTTATTTATAAAGCGCCCAAAAAGGTACGTTGCTAAACTCACGACCACAGTACGTATACATAAGACGCGACAAAATTTATGCATGACATGCATATAAGAATTAACTTAGCTTTTATAACTTGATGCATAATCAGACGCATTAGTGTAAACACGGCTGCCTATAGAGAAATTGATCCATAAATCAATTATTTGCGAAACAATCCCGTCACAGGATGTGGAAGCGGTTGTCGGGCACGAGCAAACAAGAAAAAGTTGGGCAACTATACTTGAGTTTTGGTTGGCGATTGGCGGCTGTGCTACCCTAGTGTTGCCGACCGGTTTTATCTTTCAATTGCCTCAAATGTCGCGGGTCACCACTTTGGGACTCGACGTGATGGAAAGATGATGTGGTATCAACCGCACTATAATACACTATATACCTAACGTATTATGCACAAGGTTGCATGTACTACTGCACCTGTACTTACTGTCTGTACTGTCTCGTCGTGTCAAAGGTCAGGTTGTCACTACTATATTACTGCCTAATTAACACTGTTTTACAATTGTATGTATACATTTTGATATCTGATACATCGTCAGAAAATGAGTATTTAGGAACAGTTTGCCTCTTCAAATTTCGCAAGGCTGTTTTGCGTGCGACCTATATAAATATGAAAAGCAGTGGCTGAAGGAAACACTATCACCTATAGAGAATCTACTACTTGTATCTATAGGACGCTCTACATTCCGGGGAAGATGATGCATTTCTGGTGTTATGTATGATGTTTTCTATATAGATGGAAATACACCACTGGTGAGAGGAAAATCAAACAGAATGTGTATAGGAACACGTAATGAAAATATGCAGTTAATAATAAATGTGGTAGATAACTTATCAGGACCAACACTATAACTTGCTTTTAGGCTCGCTATAGCGTTGTATAGTTCTTCTGTTGTTGTTAAAATGAAAGGACTCCCGATAGGCGAGCAAGATTGATTATTATATATAACATTCATAGGTGCGGTGTACACTGATGAGAAGTATTTGGCAAACATATTTACTATCTCGTTACCGTCTTAAGCAACTTTGTCATCCAACCATATCTTGTATGGATACGAATTAGTGTTAGTCATGTCGCATATATCTTTCCAAAAGCAATTAGGGTTAGCTTTCAATTTTAGGTCAACGAATATTACATATTTCCTGTGAAATGAAAAACCTAAAGTTTTACATTTTTTACGAAGTTCTGGGAACTGTTGATAATAGAAAATGATTATTAATTATTTATCATTAATTAATTTGCTGATATTTTTTATATACGTACAAAAATTGATTATTGAATGGCCACTACAATGACATTTTGTAACGAGTCTTTGGTAATCAAGCAATCTTTACAAATAAAATTGTGGCCCGGTCTGTCTGTCTGTCTGTATGTTTGTCTTCTCCTCCGAAACGGCTGAACCAATTTTGGAGATCGATACGTCAAATTGTTCAGGAGGTCCAGGCGCTGATCTTAGGCGGGGTCCCAAGTTGGCCTGACCTTTGACCTCTGACCTGGAACAGTGACCTCACGTCTTTAATTTCAGGTTTGTCTAGATTAGGCTCATTTTCAAATGGGTTTGGTTACTAGTAAATCTACAAAATATGGTGATTTCGCTTTCATTAACTTGAACATACAAAAAATCTTATACTCATAGTGTACTTAAAACCAAAATAACACAAAGAATAGAATTGGAATTATACATCAATTACTGTTCTAAGTTTAAAGTTAAAGTTTGTATAGGTAATTAATATTAATTCATTCAATTGTTAGTAATGTATAGGATTGGTCCATATATGTAGACAACATACACAAAGTTTATCATTTCTGGCAGGAAAAAGGAAAAGGGAGAAAGAAAATATTAAGATTGTTGTATTTCTCATAAATAATCAGATAGATGCACCTAAATATATGCGTAAAAACCCTATACTTTCACAGAAATAATCAATTTTAAGATAAATTAAAAAAAATATAAAAATTAGTGAAGTAAAAACCATAATATTTTTTCACTTTTGGTTTAGCTTTAGGCAACACAACATACTATGTAGTAGGAAGAGAAGTAAACACAGTTTAGAAAAGCTATTTTTTTGTAAGATTGACTTTATTTGTGTTCTTTGAGGTTTAACTCAATTACATTCTCAAAATTATGTTTTTGCGTACTATCCGCCATCTTGGCAACATAATTTATAAATTTATTAATCAAAAATTTTAATTTGAAGGGCTATTAGGTACCTACAATAAAAAATAATTTCGTACAGAATTATAGAACTAATTTCACATTTATTTCGTTTTATTTGGAAACATTGTTTTTACTAAAAATCCATAACAACAATAATTTGTCAATTTTAAGTCAATTACTGTTTTAGTTTAATTTTAATAAATTTTTTTTTTCAAAATGAGTCGACGTTTACGAGTGGAAAAAAAAATTGCCGAAGATTTTGAACAAGGCATCGAACCTGAAGATTTCTATTCTATCCAATTAAAAAGAATCGATATGCCTTTGGTTTGGAAAAGGACTGATGGCGGAATTAGAATTCAAGATTTGAAAGAACATCAATTTGACGAAGTTCTAAAAATATTCAAGGTACGGAATTTCCAAAAATAAACTAATTTTTGATTAATTAAGTAAGTACCTACTTTAGAATTATTATATGACTGACGACGTGCTATGCAGAAACTCCGAATTATTGCAAGACGAAGAGTCGCTAAACTGTTACTTAAATCGTCTTAGGTTTCAACTAAACGATCTGTGCTCAATTGTTGCTATTGATGAAAGTAAGATTTACATTTAATGTATTTAAAGATACAAATTAGAGATACAAATATCTATACTTTTATTTCCAAGTTGCAAATCTTAAAATTGTCACTATCTTTGTATCTAGTGCTTATCCAACTAATTACCTATTACTATTTTTGATATTCTTATTTTTAACACTATTACATAATATATAGATTATATAATTGAAAACAAAGTGGAATCCACAAAGAAGGGCATGTTAAAGAAGTGGAGTATCAAAATTATGATTTTGAAATTGGAACTTACGAAGTGGAAGAAAGTTTTTTTGAAGAATTTGAAATGGAAGAACTTGTCGAAGAAGAAAAAGAACCTGAAGCGGAAGAACCTGAAAGTGAAAAAATTGATGAATCTGAAGACGAAGAATCTAATGAGGAAGAACTATCAGAAATAGTGAAGCAAGTGTCTGAGCAAGAACGAGAAAAAATTGTTGGCGTTCTTTTGCTCAGAATAATAAGGGAAGAAGACGATACTCGTACGTTTAGTTTTGTACAATTAATAGATGGAGAAGCAATGCAAAAATGCATGGAAGTTAAAAATCATGTAAATCGAAAAGTAGATATTTTCAAAAAGATGGACTGCGACGTATTCCTTCGCTATTACGAAATGTGCGTGTTACCTGAATATAAAAACAAACGTATACGACTTATAAATTAAAAAACACTTTTCTATTTGCCCTACTTGTAGGAATCGATTACCTTTTAATGTACAGTGCATTATCGGTAGCACATTCGTTCAACATTCCCGTTGTAGGTGGACTTTTTCCAAATTATTCCACTCAAAGAATAGCTAAAGCAATAGGAATGCAGGTAATATTTTGATACATACTATGTTTACTGTTACATACTTTAAAATCAGACTCTAAGCGAGGTTGAATATATTAGTTGGAAAGATGAACATGACGAATTAATTTTTGAAGATCCAGGACCTGGTAACTACAGTTGTGCATTGATGGCAGGAGAGGTCCCTCCACCTCCACCACCACCGCCATCACCTAAACCATCCGAGGATGATTTTCAAGATACTAGCACCTTACCACGATATCACAAACAACGTTTGTTAAAAAAAAAACTTAAAAAAGAGCAGGAAGAGTTGGACAAAGAAACGGAGAAACAAACGGAAAAACAACGAGAAAAGGAAAAAGAATTAGAAAAGGCTGCAGCTAAAGCAGAAGTAGAGGATGAATAGTATCAGCAGCAGTAAAAGAGTGTTATTTGTAACGAAATTTTACTGTTACGATTGCGATGGTTAAATAGAAAATTACATTAGTTTTGTTGAATTTTTTTGTTTTTTTAGACGTTTTTCTCGTCTTCATGAGGCATGGGAGTTTAGATCATTAAGTACGTATTCACACATTTTGTGCATCAATAAGAAAACTACGTTACGCACGTTTGTGTTTATGTAATATATACTTACCTAGTTTTGATGGTCCCTCGATGACCTACAAGACATACTTACCCAGCTGCAACATCCGTACTTCCTCGCTAAAATTTCAAAGCCTACAATTCCACGTGGGATTGGGAAAAGCTGGACGCTCGTGACCGACTACTAGAAAGATAATTTTTAGTAACTCCAATCTGACGCTACTGAACGATGGTTCACCTTTGATATAACAATTTTTCGGTTATTTTTCTCCCAATTAATACAATCTATACGTTAGTGACCACTTTCCCGTCACGATGGAATGGAACAACACTCTTTCCGAGAGCTACATTTTTGAAACATGGAGTATTGATTAAAAGCAGTAGGTTGATTTTAGATCTTCTTAACGCAGTATATTACGAAGACGGCGTTGATTGCCGTTCCAAAATGTGGAGCCTATCACTCCAGGAAGAGACGCGTAAGAAGTCAAGGAGGCTATCTTTCGAAAACTTTTAACGTTTTCAAGAAGCACAAAACTTTCGAAAATAAGATTTCGTTCAAACGAGCAGACACTCGTCAAACGATATTGCGTATAAGACGAGTCTTCGATTGACACCAAAGAATCCAATTTCAGTGATATAAAAAGAAGGTTCGTAAGATCTTTGAAAGTAACCTGCCTTTGCAAGTTGCTGTTTTACGGGTGCATGGCCACTTAATAGGTAAGCCGGCAGAGATAGTCTAGAAGTTTGCAAACAATTTCGAACAGGTCAGCAGCTTACGAAATTTCGTTGAAAACTTTCTCGAACACAAACTGATTTTTGGATGTATCCGATTTTCGCATTAAAATTAAATACGAGTATATCGCCCCATATATAAGGATAGCTGTTCCGAAGATAATAACATCCATTACGCATGTCCGAGAGACATTTGATGACGTTTAACGTTCTCACAGAATTGGTTTTAATCTTCTCGACGTGGCTTTTCCATGAATGACGATTGTCCCAACTTAGTTCCAAGTAAGTTTAGAAACGCACTGAAGCGTTCGACGCTTTATATTAATGCAGAGTCCGCAAGTTACAGACATACATAAATTTCGTTTTGAACTGGAAAACTTAAACCCTCTTTTCGCGTCCGCCACCACTATAGTGTTGATCACTACACTCGAGTGAAGGTTTCCACAACGTTCGACGACTAGAAGTTTCCAGCCTGAAACAAACCCTAAAACAGCTTTCGCTTAGAAATGATATAAGTGAAGAGAGCAAGTTGCCTCTGTGACCCCAATCGTACAATTTTTCCTAAACACTAAATCTTTAGGTCATACCGTAAGCTCCCGCCATATCAAGAAAACTAATGTTAGGTGATGTCTGGCACCGAAAATTTGAATAATGGAGAGTTCAAAATGATCCAGGTTATCCAACGATGATCTGCCCGCACAAAACCGGGTTGGTGTTTTACGAAGTAGTTGTTCTTCTCCATACACCAGAAGAGTCATCTGTTTACCATTGATTTGAGAAGCTTACTTAGACACGACGTGAGACTCTGACGAGCTATCAATGGGTCTTTATCACTCTTAAATAGCGGAAAAACGATGGTTTCCATCCAACATGAAGGGTATGTACTTGGTATCCATTAAAAGTAGTCGGCTTGTTTACAGAAAGCTTAATGAATGTTACTGTCATTCTTATATTCGGCCAAAGCCTGATCAAACTCTTGCTTCGTAAATGAAACGTTTAGTCGGTTCTTTGTTAATCAAGGACACGTACTTGTCCCACTGTGCCCTTTTGCTGGGCAATATCGTTTGACGAGCGTCTGAAGCCCTGTTTTCGAGAGATAATCTACTGAACTTTGTCGTTCCACCAAGGAATCGGTCTCTTCTAGCAGTGATAGCCTCTGGATTTTAGGAAGACAATTGACGTCGCGTTTGTAATATGCTGCGTGAGGAGGTTGATCTCATTGTTGATGTTTTTTATAGAAATAGCGAAAGCAGATAAGTTTGATCTAAAACGATTCTAATCTGATTTAGCGATATTCCACGTTTTAGGAATGTAGCACTCGGAAAGAAACATGTTTCCATTGTGTGTGTGGGAAAGTTGTGGTTATTGCACAGATTGTCGCCTAACTTTTCCAAATCCCACATTTATGGGCATTACAATCTTCAGCGAGAAAGTACGGATGTTGCAGCTGGGTAAGTATGCCTTGTATGCCATTGAATAACTATTCAAAAATGAGGTAAGTAGATACGTGATTATAATCTTTACTGCTTGTAGGTTGGTGGTAAGCTGTGTACGTTTCCCTTTGATGTATTTTCGAACACTGATGAACATTGCCGTCAATCCAATGACATTCATATGTAATTGATCTCACATTTTAGAGTTTTAATCCATATTTATTTATAATTATGTAAGTGTTTTACATGTTAACACTGCCAAGGTTGGTTTCAACTACAACTAATATTAAATCATCGCATGCTGCTCCACTTTTACATTTTTAAGCTACTGTCAGCTTTACAAGATGTAAACCATTCACCTTGACCTTCTTCTTCTTCTTCAGGTACCTTATCCGCTTCGGAGATTGGCAATTCTAATTTTTGACATTGAAGTATTGAGAAAAAGTCAGTTTATTCCAATTAGAATTGAAGGTGTTACAAGTAGTCCTTGATATAAAAAATGAAGAAATTAAAACCTATATTGGAAGAAAAGAATCTGATTCCTTGTTACCAGTTTGGCTTTAGGGAAAATCTTTCGACTATTGATCAATTTAATAATTGAAAAATCTGTAGCAGAATGAAGGATGCTCCACTGTCTATATTAAACTGGCACGGACTTTTAACAAAGTTTGGCACGAAGGCTTGTTTCACTAACCCAACCACTTTTTCACCGTCTTGTCTGTCAGAAAGATACTACAGAATTAAACAAAACGAGAATGTAAAGCAGGGATACCATAACGTAGTCCGATATAAATATTTATTTATTAATATTAATGTGTCACAAGATTACATCGCCGTCGAATGTATTGCGCATGTTTAATCTGTTATTTATGACTTCAGTAGTACACATTTTAAATTAAGCTGTATAAATGACTACTTAAAAAATTCACGTTGAATAAATAAAAATAGATTGGAAACATGCCCATTGTTAGCAACGTTAAATAATGTGCATGTACAGGATTGGTCCATAAGTCTAGTATATAGATACCTACATATTGAATAAAATTATTTGTCCAATTCCAAAAATTTGGTTTGACCGTTTTCAAAACGTCACAAGTTGCCGTTAATAAACAAACAATACAATTGCTATTAGTTTCTTTTGTATACATTTTTAATTCTTTTTATAGATATTATTTTTATTCTTTCTGAAATAATATACGGCAATATTGTGCTTTTAACGCAAACGGCGATTTTATATTTAACTTTTTATCTGCTATACAGTACCTTACAGTACTGCATGGACAACAAGAAAAACATGTTGTTCCTGAGAATCACCACTTTGATTTCCGGACCTGGTCATCAAGACCCTCCCGGATAATTGGGAAAAATGTACAACACAATTTCACAAAACACAATCACATTACACACTTAATTAATATTATTACATGTGAATACTAGGGTGGGTAAGGGTTGGCATGTTTAGGTTTTAGTGGTTTTCCTAAACCTTGAAGTAAATGCTTTGCCAAGGCGAACAAATCCACAATTGCACACGGTTTCGTCACCACACTGTACAGGTGACTGATCTTCTGGGGCACCATACATAACACTTACATCACAATACAATATTTAAAATGTACCATACGATTAAATAAATTAATAATAATAATCTGCTATACCTATCCTACTATTTTTTTAATAATAGTAAGCTTTGGCCAAGATTGCGTTAATTATTTTGAAAAAAATGATTTGATGAATTAAGTTTTCATAACAACGGATTACTTAATAGACATAATAATAATAATTTATTGAACATAGACAATTCATATAAGAAAAGTAAGATGAACAATGAAATGAATTAAATTGAATAATGAAATGAATGACAAATTGACGTATAACCAACAGAAAAACACCAAAAACTGCACCAAAAACTTGACTCGAACACGTGTTTCAACAGCTAAGCTGTTATCATCAGTGATACCGATACTAAAAATAAAAACAACGGGAAGCTTATATATACTATCTGCTTATCACGCATCGTTAAACTTAATTGATTCTTAGATAAGCTTAAATAATTCCGAAAACCCTAATGGACCGTTATCATCATAATTCATAAGCAAATTTCTGTTTTTAAAAATTTCTAAACTTTCATAAGAATCAAGTTCGTTTTATTATCTACCCTCTTAATTAATTCAATGCCGCCTACTTGAAACACGTGTCCGAGTCAAGTTTTTGGTGCAGTCCCCGGTGCCCCTCCGTGCATGGGTGTGAATTGGAATTTGCATGGGCTTTGGTGGGTTTTGGAAAACACCTGCTTTGCGGCAAGATTTGAGAAATTCGGTGTCACATTTGACAGGGAGGTCTTGCTTTTGGTCTTGAAGAACCTGTTCCGTGGTGTGGACCTGGAAGCCATCTTGATCGGGGAAGGGAACGCCAGCTGCAGCGTCTGTTTGACCAGCGAAGGGGCACCGGGGACTGCACCAAAACTTGACTCGGACACGTGTTTCAAGTAGGCGGCATTGAATTAATTAAGAGGGTAGATAATAAAACGAACTTGATTCTTATGAAAGTTTAGAAATTTTTAAAAACAGAAATTGGATGTATTTCAAAAGCAAAACGTAAACACGAATTTTGTAACACTTGAAGTTTATTTTTTAGTGAAACTGATAGGAAGTTATAATATATGTTACTACCGTATTCAATATGGGTTAGAACCAGAGTGCTAACGAGATACCACTTAACATCTTGAGGAAGCACATATTTAAATTTCCACAAGGATTTTAATATAAAATAGCAGAGCCTGCACTTAAGGATAACGTGATTTTTAAAACTTAAATTATTATCCATAACTAACCCGAGGTCACGAGCACTATCACTAAATTTAATAACAGTAGGTACCTTTCAACACTGGTTGAATCTCCAACATATTCACAGCTTTAGTTACCAAAGAATTTGTGCCAATACACATGACTGTGGATTTGTCTGGGTTCAAGCGTAATCTATTTTTATCAGACCATCTAGCTAAGTTTCTCAAGTTATGATTAAGCTCCTTGAACAAGCTATTGATGTTGTTCGGTAAACAGGATTTCTATAGCTGGGTGTCATCCGCATATAGGTGGATATTCCATTGATGTTGTAAGATATTGGGAAGATCCGCAGTGAATAAGGTGAATAAATTTGGTCCAAGAATACTTCCTTGAAGTACACCGCATTCGACCAGAAGTTCCGCAAATATGGAATTATCGATTTTAACTACTTGGAAACGCTCAGAAAGGTAGATTTTAAACATAACTTTTACTACTACAATGACAAAACTTCTAATATTTTTAGAACCCTTGATCACCAGCACAGATGGTGTGTTAACGTGTGGGGTGGAGTAATCGGTGTCCATTATTCTCAATAGATAAGCGAACTCTTTTGCGAAATTATTGCTGAACCCTGGATAACATATTTGGCGTTGTGGAACGAAATGCTGCGGTGTATTGTAAACAATATTTTTAATGTATCCCTATACAAAATAGTCGAAACTTGTTAGGTCCGGAGACCTGGCTGGCCCCTCCTGTGGACCTCCTTGTCCTATCCATCTATTGTTATATTGCCCATCTAATTCATTCCTAACACGTCTATGGAAGTGTTTAGGAGCAACATCTAGCTGCATCCACATCCGTTGACCATTATTAAGCGGAATAGTTTCCAATAGTAGAGGCAAATTGTTCCTAATAAATCTAAGAAAATGGTGCTGTTTAAGTGGCCATAAAAAAAGTATGGACCTACCATTCGCGTTCCGATTTCTCCACCCCACACGTTAATACACCATCTGTGCTGGTGATCAAGGGTTCTAAAAATATAAGGATTTTTGTCACTGTAGTAGTGAAAGTTATGTCTATTAACTAATTCGTTGTTATAAAAACTTGATTCATCAAACCATTTTTTTTAGAAATAATTAACGCAATCTTGGCCAAAGCCTACTATTATTAAAAAAATAGTAGGATAGGTATAGCAGATAAAAAGTAAAATATAAAAACGCCGTTTACGTAAAAAGCACAAGAGAACTCTAATATAGTTTTAAAGGGAATGTAATTCTGCGTCGAAATAAGCCACTAAATATGGGGTGTCTCATTTAACTTTAAGAAGTTATTCAATAAAATGTGTGCCTAAACTTTGGAGCTTTTTTCACCACTCTGTACAATTTTGAAATACAACTTTTACATGGTAGTATACCTTAACCTTTCAGCTAACCAGTGGACTTAATTATGAGCAGTTCGACCCATGTTACAGGGTGTAAGCAATTTTTAAATTAGATTACCTATGTATTTTTATATTTCTCAAAATTTCTCAGCAACGATTAGTTTTAGGTATAGGAAGTGTAACAGAAACTTACCTTGATTTGGTCTATAGTATCTAAAAATATAAAAATATAGGATGTCCCATAAGAAAAATATAACTTTGATATGTACTTTATTTTTTGTGCCACACTGTATATTCAAAATTAATTTTGGAATATGCTCCTTAAGAACCACATATGATTGCGCTAAAAATTATTTTCCAACCCTATTCATTTCTCGTAGAAAAACCGAGGCGAATGTGGTGAGCCACCCTGTATAATAGTAATATTTTAATTTTCGAACACGTCGAGATGGCGGCGTCGAAGTGTTCACGTCAAAATAAGACGTACGGTATTAAATAATATGTAGATTTTACATAAGGTTTATTCACCCAACCCACTCATTAATAGTTATTTAGATCACTAGTCCAGAAAATGATATTTTGCGAGTGTGAGTGATATTGCGTAGCCGAGGCGCCTAGCAGAGGCGGAGCAACACAAGCACTCGCACAACATTTTCTGGACGTGTAATCCACAAAATTTTGTATGCTGACAAATCTCAAAATACTTACAAAATTATTATTTAGTTCAACAATTTATTTCTAAGGATTTATTTTTTTCTGGTTGGTACCAATTTGTCACTACATACTTACTTGATTTTCAAATTTAAATTGAAATAAAGTGACACTTTGTAGTGAAGAATTTAATGGAAAACGATGTATGGAAACACCAGCTCACATAAAAGATACAGCGGAAGCAGTGATTAATAATTTATTACCGTCAAAATCTGTAACTCGGTACTGGAAAGCGTATGAAAAATTTAAGAAATTGTGGGATAGTAATAGTACCACTAACATTTACAACGAGTATGTTCTTCTGGCATACTTTGATAAGAAATTAAAAAAAAACAATTCTGCAACTCTTTGGTCCATATCTTCAATGATAAAATCAACTCTGAATATTAAAGAAATCAACATTGAAAAATATTCAAAATTAATTGCTTCACAACTCACCACACATAACCTAAAAAGCAATCACATTAGTTGAGGTTTATGTAAAAATATTAATTGGTACTTACATTAACGTTACGGTTACATCTGCGTGAGGATTCCAGAAAAATCAACGTTTATTTGTTTATTAAGCATTGGATGTTTTTCTCTTTTGTGTCCGTTTTGTTGACATTTGAAAAATTAAGTAACAATGGTGCCACCCCGCTCTCTGAGAAATTTTACCAAATCTTACATTTGTAAGGTCTAGGCCGGGAATTTGATGTTCCCGGCCCATTTTAATCCTACAAAACTGTCAATAATGACCGGAGGCATGAAAACATTATTTGCATGTTTAAATTAATTTAGTGGGGTGTTAATGGAATGTTGCAAGCGAATATAAAGCCTCTCACATTCAAATGTCAACCTCACCTTCACGTGGCACACCCTGATTATACAAACGAGACTCTGACGACCGAGTAATGACCAAACAACGTATTTGCAGGAAATGGCAAAATATAAGACTTCTTCCAGTTTAGGAGAAGCAAAATCTAGATCAGAAGCTCTAAAAGGGCAGCCCCTTATTGATCTTACTTGCTACAGGATAGTCTCCTGTTCAGGGAAATAAGTCGCCTTTCAATCACTCACATTATGCCTTGGATGGTAGATCGGGTAGTGCCGAAATGAGATTCCTACGAGAAGTGGCAGGTTATCAAAGAACTGAAAAGGAAATACTGATATTAGAAATGAGCTAAATATATACAGTCTAAATGAAAAGATAAAAGAATATAGATCGGCATGGAGAGAACACCTGTATAGAATGGATCACAACCGACTACCAAAGAAAATTTTTTGATATAAGCCCAGAGACAGAAGATCTGTAGGTCTCCCCAGGAGGAGATGGCGAGATCAGATTTGAGTGACGTAACGGACCACAGGTCTTACACGTGAAGATGATGATGATGATTAACTAATTTAGTCAAAAAACTTTTACTTGGTGACGAAATTCATTGTAATAGAAACAATCGACGTCTGCTAGATTATTTTTGGTCATGACTGGAAATGAACCCTTGGGGTTTCACATGTACGCTTCATTCGAATTTTTTCAATAATTTCAATTTCTTACTTTTTTATTATTGAAAATAGTAACACATTCTTCTTTGAAATCTAAATAATTAAATTATATAAAAATAGAATCTTTTCGTGTCGAATAAAGTTAGTCTGACAAAAATAGGTAACAACAGTGATTCATTAAAAAGAATAAGAATATTTACTCCACGTTTTATAAATTTCACAAAATTTTAACACTATTTTTATTACTTTTTCGGGCGATTTATAGTTAGTACGTTATAATAAAGTAAAAATAAATCTGTCTGGAAAGCGTCTGTCCGCTTTTAAACAAGATATCTACAAACTTTGCTGGGTTAGAATTGTAATACCAATAGCGCAAATTTGATTACATTTTGGGCATAATCTGTCGACCCCAAAGGATCTTTAACCTACATACATTTTCCCATTTTTGGAATATTCTTTATACACACTTTTCCTCAAATGAAAGTTGTGTGTAATGTTGTTACACACAACTTTTGTTTAAACTATTGTTTCATCAAAAGTTTCATCCTTTCCATAGGTTCTTTCACGTTTAACAGTATCGGAGAGGTGTGAAGTTTTGCGCGAAATGCTTGTTTACTATTAATCTAAAAAATTGCTATTAATTGATTAATTTATCTAATCTAAAATTGTTTGTTTAATTATATGCATGAAGTAGTTTTATTTTATCTGTCGTGATAAATTTAATAAAATTAATATATTTTATTAAGAAAAGTCAATATCAATGTTCCATTTTATAGGTAAATGTAACTAACTTCAACTTTTAAATTATTGTTTAAAGTGAACAGAAATTTAAAATTAACTTTAATCAGTTGAAATAATTATTTAACTATAATTAAAATAATAAATAATATTA
This sequence comes from Abscondita cerata, assembly GCA_030710515.1. Taxonomy (NCBI): domain Eukaryota; kingdom Metazoa; phylum Arthropoda; class Insecta; order Coleoptera; family Lampyridae; genus Abscondita; species Abscondita cerata. The sequence continues at coordinate 127,822 of JALBCR010002011.1, forward strand.
ATTTTTTAAAGGTATTGAAGATTAAATTAATTAACCACATAGTATATAAATTCCGTAAAAATATATAAATAAAAATATATAGTAGTATTTTACGCTTTGCAAAGTGTACGATTGTTTAATGAAGAGCTAAATTAATAAGAATAAAATAAAAATACTCTAAAATATGTTTCGTTACATGTAAAGTAAAGGTTGATCTAATTGAATTTAGATTTTAATGCATGTATTTTTATGATACATACATCTAAGTGTTCATTAAGTGGTTTTTTAAAAGAAGGTCGATTTATTTGAATTGAGATTGTTAATTATTTACTTTATTTGCTGATATACGTATTTTAGGTGTCGTTAAGTCGTGTGTTAAAGTTTCATAAAGTTTTATATAATATAAAATTTATAATGAGGGACTAGTTTAAATTTTTCTGTTGAGTGAACAGACAATAGTATGAACAAACTGTACCGACATAATAGTATATTATTTTATACGGAGTTTAAGTGATGCTTTTGAGGTAAGGATGATAGATTAACAAGCAAAATATCTGAAGCACAAAAGGCACTAATTTTATCATGGTTGCTTAAATTTCGTTGTCAAGGTTATTTGCATAAACACAGAAATATTTTGCCTTTTTAAATATTTTAGTCACAAGTGAATAATAGCATTAGTGACTAAAATGGATCAAAAACTGCTGGTGTAAGATAAAATTATTTATATGTCACGGCAATATAAAGTGACACTTAAGCATTGTCAGTTCAAATATGTAACCTACGTTTGAAAAAAATTATTTACGACCGACTGAATGATAAAGATCACTTTATGGTACACTTTTTATTATACTGTTTACAGTTCTAGTAAAAATAAGTTACTATATTTTCAATACTGACAAGTATAGTAACTTCACTTATAAAAATTTACAACAAACATTCTTCTAATTACAATAATTACTGATATTTATAACACAGTTGTTGTTTCCACAAATACTCATTCTACTGCAACAGAACTTCTAGCTAGCTGTGGCTAATGCTTCGGCCATTAACAGTCAGAACGGCCGACAAAAAACTATTTTATAGCTTTGATACACAATAGTTATTTGTATCACTTAGGGTTGTTGAGGATGTCGAGTTTTTCACATCCGCTGATGCGGATGCGGAGGCGGATGCGGATCTAAAGATCTTTCATACCAGAAATAAAATAATAGTAGTAATTTTTAATATTTTTATTATGTTTAGTAACAAAAGTTAAAAATTGGAGCATTATATTTAACACGTTAAGCGCCACGAGGTATAATGCGTGTGCCGCACCTGATTTGGTTCTTTGGGCCTCGCGACACATATGTTATGTCTCATTGCTGGCAGTTCTATTTGGCCGCGTAACATAAGTCCTGTGCCTCGCTGATGTGATTTTCTTATGGGAGCCGAAAGTGCGTGGACCGAGGGACCAGACCTTGATGTTGGTCCGTGGATTTTGACTTTTTTTGGCTGGTTATAGGGAATTTGAAGGTAACAATAAAACAGACTATACCTATCATGGAATAAAACGAACGTAAACACTAATATGTCAGAATTTTCATTTTTTTGGGCATTATGGTCTTCAAAAACATTGAATACAATAATATTTGCTACAGACAGAACATTGCCATTTGGAACGCGACTCTTTACTTAGGGCAACTTTTCGCCTATCTTTTTCTTTGAGATTTCGATAGCACACGACACAACGCAAACGCGAATTTGTTTCCACTAACATATGTTTATTACTTACTTCATTGTTGTCTTCTTCAAAAGTTTCGTTTAGATTAGTCTCCACGAGTCCAAGTAGAGATATGCAGAGTTGTTCTCGGAAATCTGTGATTGAGATTCTATTCTGAGTAACCTCCTTATAAACTATATGAGCATTTACTACGGCCGAACCTAATAGAAACTCTATGGCCAGTTTTCTGTACCATTTGGTACTTCTTCGTAAACAATGCGAATAAGCCTTGACCTGATCGGAGATATCAATGAAAGATTTTGCATGATTATAATCAAGGATAGCTTCCGGTTTTTCAATTTCATCACCTCGTTTCTGTATTGTTTTTTGTGCGTCCGTGTGAACAGTACTCAACATAAGGACGTCCTTTTGTCGTGCCATTTTAATACTACTATTCCTGTATTACTTTCTTGCGCCACTACGTCTTTACGCTTTAATTTTTTTGCACTATGTCCTTGGATTATATTTACGATTGGTACGTAAAGTACCAATCAAATGGGTTTGTTTTGCTAACAATTTAGTTGCCAAAGAAACACTTGTATAGAAATTGTCAGTGTATAATTTTCGACCAGCGTCCAAAAGTCCTTCCATTAGGGATAACACTACATTTTCGGATGCCTGTCCTCCTTGTACGCAGTCATTACCACAATATATTTTCAAATTATAAGTATATCCACCTTCACAACACAGCTTATAGACTTTTATGCCGAATTTATGTCTTTTGTTTTTATGTATTGTTTGAACCGGAGGCGTCCACGGAATGGGACCATAGTCTCATCTATACACAATTGTAAACCAGGTGTGAAAATATTTCGAAATCTTTCTAGTAATTTGGTTACCAATGGACTCAGTTTTCGAAGTCTGTCGTTGTCAAGCGAAGCATCTTCATTATCGCTGAAATGCACCATAGCTAAAAGCAGTTCGAATCTGTTTCGGGGTAAAATTTTGGAAATTTCATTGGAATACAAAGGACTCTTCCTCCAATATGATCGCAATGTTGGCTGTTTCACCAAACCCATCCACAGAAGAACACCCAAAAATTTTGGATTTCTAAATTATTAGTAGGAATCCATTTCCTAACACGAGATTTTGGCTTATTTGGTTTGGCCAAGCATTGTTCAGCGTAGCGATTAGTTTCCACTACAATATGGGTCACTATTTCATCGGTCAAAAATAATTTGAAAATATCAATTGGGGCTTTGTTATAGAAATCTTCATATATTTGAGCGTCAATACCAATATTCTGAACGAGAAAAGGAAACTGTTTTAGTGAGGTACCGTCGACTACACGCCAATTTAGTTGGGACAGGTCACTATTATTACCTTCATCTTGGATTTCTTCGTTTTCACTAGCAGCACTCTCCACGGTAAATTGTGCAATAACTTCTTCTATTACTTGATTCATATTGTCATCCCCTTGATTATTAGGTGTACAATTTTTTTCTCGGCTAGTTGAAGCGCCATCACTTGAAATGTGCTGTTTTTTCTCTGAACAATTACCTCTCAAACGTTTTTTCTTTGGTTGAGCAAAATTACTTGTAGAACTACTATCGCTACTGTCTGTCTCACTGCCACTTGGGGAATACTCATCAGATAAGTATACATCACCAAATAACTCATTATTGTCACTCTCTTCATCCGATAACATTTCATTCCACAAACGCGCAAGTCTTTCTTGCTCTTCTTCATAGCTCGGCATTACTAAATTTATAAATAGTTTACACTAATTTCCACGCAGTAATTTGGACCACAATAAAAATGTACGTACAATACAAACGACGCTCTAGTACTGAATAACACCTAACATGGCTCAAACCGCGAGAACACGCGTGTCTTGACTTGCAAAAACCGCGACGCAACTTATGTGTCGCGTGGCCTCACTGGTCAGTAGAGGTCAGCGGGCCGCGCGACATACAACGAGTACCTCAAAAAAAAATTGGAAAACAGCTAAACTAATAGGATTTGAGGAAAAATTTAACTGAATATGCTAAACTGCAACCAAAAGTAAGTGAATTTGACAATTATAACAGTTTGGCCCAGGGGACGGGATTTTCTAATTCTACTGTGGCGCTTAACGTGTTAATGAAAAGTAATATGGCCGCTTTTTCAGGTCCAGCCTGTTACGCAAGGGTTCGTAAATTAGGCCAGCGCCACTGAACAATTGTTCACTAGGTACACTGGCTGGTGGTGTAGATAAAAATCTGCGTGCTATTGGAGTTAACAGTTTCATCTCTTCTCGATGAACGCTTCACCATTTAAGAGGATTATCGTCTACATTGATCCTCTTTTGTTGCAGTAGGAAAGCAATTGCTTTTGCATATAGCTTTAACGCTCACATTTTCTGGCGTTTCTTGGCTCTCATCTTCACTGGACGAGTCCATAATCATGGCCAGATCGTTTTTTAAGCATCGCTCTTTACTAAACCGGATGTCTCTGGTTTTATTTGGCGCCTGTCGCCAACCCCGCCTAATTTCTTTTCTGTCGCGATCTGTACTCCGCATCCGCATGAACTTCTGCATTGATTGTAGCATGCGGATACGGATACAGATGTCTAAATTGATGCGGAAGTTCCGCAGTTGCGAATGCAGATGCAAATATTCGGAACATCCATGATCACTAGGCCAGAAACTATCCTTTTGCAAGTGCGAAAATGGTTTGCAACCAAGCTGTAAGCCGTGGCCTCCAAGTCCGAGTACTCGCAAAAACAATTTCTAACCATGTGATACCACGATTTTTGGGCCGACAAATGGTCAAATTCGTTAAAACTTAAATTTTAAAATATTACTATATGTCAACCCGAGAATGGGTGAAAAAAAATATAAAGGTAATTTTTTTTCAAATTTTGGAGAAACAGCAAGAACTAGAAAAAAAGTTGTAGAGCATCAAATTTTATAAAAAATGTTCTCTTAATGTTTTTCGCTAAAATTAAAATTATCCGAGAAAGGGCGGTTAGAAGCTAGGGGAAGATAGTAACAACTTTAAAAATCATAAGTCGTTAAAAATTGATATTTTAATATTTTTTAAATTTACTCAGAAAAAAATAAACTTTAATTCTAGAGATAAATAATATTTTTAATTGTTCATAACAAAGTTATAACAATTCAAAATTTTCAGGAACGAATTAAAACAGCTTTACTAGGTAAAATTAATTTTTTTCTTTAATTAATTTCTTTATTATTTCAAAAATGCGTCGGAATTTTATTTTTACTTGTTATTTCCAAGCCGGTATAAAATAAATTACCTTTTGAAAGATTTCTCGAGCGGTGACTTCATTTCCTCTCGAGTAAGCAACGTCATGCGCATGCGCCATTTACTTCAAATGGGCCTCTATGTGTGTTTATAGTATTCTTTATTTGTGTTGAGTAAATTGTAAACAAAGATTTTAACTCCTTTCTTTAATTGTGAACTGTGTTACTTTAATTGTGATTTTAAGATTTAATTCTCACCGTTAATTTGGAGAAGGTAGGTAATTATGCAAGTATAATTTTTTTATTTCGGTAAGTTGCATTTCCATACACGTTTTCTATTTAGGTTATACGTGTATTTATTATAAACATTTAAATAAACAAATGAGAAAATTTGTTTTTTAAGGATACACCTATGGGATACGTTAATAATAATATTCCAACAACTTAAAAAATAGTGTGAAAATTATATGAGGTTAAAGGTTAAATTTATGATTTCTAGACATGTTTCCAATATTTGCACAAAAATATCAACTTTATCGAAAAAATGTGACCTTTTTCGTATAGATCGTAAAATTTCCAGCAAATTATCCTTGAGAAAGTTTTCTAAATTTCTAAGATTTTTAAATTTTATTTAAATAAAGTGTAACAGACCTGGATTATTGTGATCAAATGTATATAGTTAATTACTTTCGTATTATTTTTTGTTTACAGAAATTGGCATACATTTTAACCATTGATGAAAAAGTAATGTGAAGTGAATTTTCACGAAAAATGTAGAAAGTCTTATCCTCTGTCTACCTCTTCAGTTCCAAGAAAATTAAAACTACCAGGAGTTCTATCTTCATCAAACCTAAGCTCATTTACAGTTGCTTCAAGTTTACCATCTGTGTCAACTTCTCAAACAAGAGTGAATTTTGATTTCATTAACCTGTGTTTTTTCTGTAAAATGCCATTAGATCGTATTCATAAGCAGGTCCATTGGATTGCGAATAAATACACACAAGACCAGATAGTAGATATAGATAGGAGACAAAATGAGTGACTTGATTAATCGCATTGAAAACGTCAATCTTGCTTACTATAAAGCAAGTTATCACTACAAATGTTATACAAATTTTAATAAGCCTGTGAACGAACCAAAAATGTCTGCTCTTATAGAACACACAGCTAAGATTTTTGATAAAGTTTGTCAACACATAGAAGAAAGTTGTCAGTATAAATCTAGTTTACGAGAAATGAAAGAGATAATGAGAGATGATCTACTATGTTATATTTCGAATGTTAAAAGAAAATTATGAAGATGACATCTTTATATCACATAATCGAGGTAAAAAGCCCATCATCTACTATAAAACATTTGATATTTTAAAAATTTGCAGCGATTTGTTTACTGGTGATGGCGATGAAATGGATAATTTACAAAAGCTAACAATTTTGAACGTGGCTGCTAGAATACTTTGTAATTAAATTTTAAAACTCTCCTGCGTCCAGTTTTCTTGACGATGTTGTATCATCAATTCCGCCATTGTGAACTTCATTCCTTGGAAATTTACTTTGCAAGAATAATACTGAGCAATACAGTGAAAATTTTATCGTAAGAGATTCGATAGCTCATTCCATCGTCAGTTATTTACCTCCCATCATCTTTACAATTAGCAGTTGATCTGTTGAGCACGTTAGGTGTTTGTGCTTCATACTATCATATTCAGTTGCATGAAGCATGTACGGTTATGAATCCTCCAATTCTAAAAATTAATAGTGATAAACCATTTGCACAATTTGTATTTGATAACACAGATCACAACGCAAAAACGTTGGATGGTAAAGAAACTTTTGATTGTCTTGGTGGAATAGTAGTATATACTCCTGATTGGTCTATAAGCTTCGAAGATAACATTATGAAGAGTAAAAAGATGCCGAAACCCCAGGAATTAGTGTCAAAACACGTAATTCCACAAATACCATACGGACCTTTTAATACTAAAGCTTTACAATTATTAGAATATATTGCGATAAAAGATATTTCACTTGGAGACGCACCAACAATTTCAACTTCTTACCCAGCGTATCTTTGGGCGAAATTCTTTGAAATTGAAAACGTACCGCCATGGAAAGGGTATATGGAAGTTTTATCTACCGCGATTCCTTATACAATGTCACAAATGTCGTCGTTTGTCTCGGTAGCTGCCACTTATTAATGTCATACCTAGGAGCAATTGGTTTACATCATGTCTGAGAGTGGGATTGAAGACTTATGGACAACAGTCTATGCAACTGATTCAGTAAAAAAATGTTGACTGGATATACCTATGCTAGGGCATTAAGAGCTCATATCATGTCATTCACCGCACTAGGTATCATAATTTGCAGAAGCTTAAACCCTTCTAATGAATTTCAAGATTTCATTAAGAATTTCTTCAGTGCATTGGATTCAGAACCTCCACTTTTGACAGAGTGTGATGACTAACAGCAGTTTGTAGACATCTGTCAACGTTTTGTACAGCAGCTAGCAATGATGGAACAAAATGGAGCAACATCAAAATTATGGATTCAATATTTTAAAAGTATTGTTATTGCATTGCAATTTCTGCAAGCTGCACGTTTAGGCAACTGGGAATTACACTTACAAAGTGTAAAACAAATGTTACCATTTTTTCATGCAAGTGGACATTACCAATATGCTAAATTCGCTCAAATCTACTTGCAACAAATGGCGAATCTTGAGTTGATTATGGGTCTATTTGAATTTGATGAATACATTTTTTTCATCATCAGCTGCTGCATTTTTAAAAATGAAGTCGTCTTAGTTTCTTTACCATCGACAGAATTAACCGTACGAGAACATACTAAACGGGTATATTATTAAATCCAACAGTGGTTAAGTAACAATCTAAATCCCGACGATTGGGGTTGGAGGAGAACCTTATTGATGATGATACCTATCATGTCAACTGCTGAACAAGCACCAAAGGAATTGATAGAAAAAGTAAGTTACAATTTTCATCCAACTCTGTTATCATCATATTTTTGCAAGTAAAATTATATTATTAATTTTGTATTGTCGTTCAAACAGGTTTTTTGTAGCTGTAAAACCAATTGTGCATCAGCTAGATGTGGCTGCCAAAAAAGTGGTTTGAAATGTAACCAATTTTGTAAGAATTGTCAAGGCCAAAGTTGTGATAATGCTTCAGCAACATCTTTCCTTCTTGACGAAGATGAAAATGAAGATAAAGAAGAAGAAGAACAAGATGATGATGATGATGACGATGATGGAGAAGAAGAAAATACTACTAAAAGCAAAGAACATGAAAACAATGCAGCTAGAATTGTTAAGACATGACGACTAACTACCAAAAACACTCGTTCTAAGGTATCCACACAAAAAAAATAATTTTATTCTGAAAAACAATTCTACATTCTAAATTTCTTATTTTAAGTTAGGTATTATTAAGCTGGTGAAATTATATTAATCTTCTCGTGTGTGCTTTACAGATTTTTGTACGTGTAAGACCAACTGTGCATCAGCCAGATGTAGTTGCAAAAGAATGGCTTAAAATGTAATATTTTTGTAAGTCTTGTCGTGGTCAACGCTGCGATAATAAATCAGCACGTGTTCTTATCGACGATGATGATTGTGAAGAAACGAGTAGAAGAAGACAAGACTTAATCAAACAGATATAAATTTTTAGAAATTTTAAAATGATTTTTAGAATTATATATCGTCTTAAGATTTTCATCTATTATAATAAATTATATTTTTTAATAACTTGGATGTATTATCATCATAAAAATGTATAGTAATAATAAAAATTCTTAAAATAATATAGAAAATAAAAATAAAATTTTTTAATGGTAAACGTTCTATTTAAAAAATTAATTTAAAAAGTTTTGTAAATTTTATCTTCATTTTTGAAAAATTAATTGTTTATTAGTTAGCTAAAATTATTTTTTAATCTAGCGACAATTTTTTATTCAACAATATTTTTAGGAATCTAATTTAATTTAAATAGAACAGAAATGCGTGCACTTCATTTACATTTACCTTTTCGTCAGTCAAAAGTCGTATAAGATCAAATTACATTCTACACATAGACAAAATTGTACGTTCAAAACAACACACATAGAGGCCCATTGGAGTAAATGGCGCATGCGCATGACGTTGCTTACTCGAGAGTAAATGCAAAGTCGCCGCCTCGAGAAATCTTTCAAAAAGTAAATTATCTTATACCGGCTTGGAAATGACAGGTAAAAATAAAATTCCGACGCATGTGGTCACTTTATGAAATAATAAAGAAATAAATAAAAGAATAAAATTAATTTACCGAGTAAAGCTGTTTTAATTCGGTCCTGAAAATTTTGAATTGTTAACTTTGTTATGAACAATTAAAAAAAAATAATTTATGAGTAAATTAAACAAAAATATTAAAAATATCAATTTTTTACGACTTATGATTTTTAAAGTTGTTACTATCATCCCCTAGCTTCTAACCACCCTATCTCGGATAATTTAAATTTTAGTTTAGTTCTTTAGTTTAGTTCTTACCGTTTCTCCAAAATTTGAAAAAATTACCTTTAAATTTTTTCACCTCTTCTCGGAGATGATTTAAAAAAAAACCTTCACAGTTCGTTTTTGAATCGTTCAAAGAAACTTATATCAAAAAATTCAAGTATTTACCTCAAAATTCGTATTTAAAGGCCTATTTTCTTGGACTATATAATAGTGTGGGTCACAGTTGTATAGAAAAAATAAATGTCTTAATTTCTTTCTGGCACAGTAAGAAAAGGGTGCCAAATGATGCCTTTAGCTCACATATAAAATTTGATTAGAATCGGATGTCATCTTCTGCCTCCGGATTGACCTTGAATAACATGTATTGTAAAAAAACACTTATTTTTGATTATTTGTTAAATCCAGGATAAAAAGTATAAAAATGTGTCTGTCTTTTTAAAACAAATTAAAAATGTTTGAGTAACATTTGTTTATTACAAGAAAAATTTTACAAAAATAAAATTGTTATAATAATGTTTCAATTAGCACGAAAATCCTTCTTGCTATCAAATTTCGGCATGGCTTTTCGAGACTCTATCTGGGATTTTATGAAACCTTCTCTTTCAGATTTAGTGCACAATGTGCCTGAAGCTTCTGTCACCGTCTTGACCGCCCTTTCAATCGCTTGAGTGTGACATGGCAGTTGTAGCATAGGGAGTTCTCCTTCTCCTTTTTGGGTGACAAACAATTGATATCTTCGTCAGTTATCGATTTCAATATTGGTGGTTCAGTTATACTCTCCTGCCAGTCAATAAGATCGGTGTAAGATGAAGCATCCATGTTTATAGTAGGAACCTGGAAACGTCGAAGTTTATTTTCTTGAGTTCTGCGAGCTTTCAAAATGCGACGGGCTGCCAGTTGACGAATGTGCGGTTCAGGGTCTGTCAGCATTGCGAGCAATAAATTTTCAGGATGTGCGAAGTAACTGTTTCTTTGAATTACTGGATCTATTATCTCTTTCAGTTCTTTGGGCAAAAATTTAGATGCAGCGATGAGTTTGAACAGGTGCCGGGCTCCATTTTTACAGGAAGGATGCTTTTTGATAGCAAACCAGGTTGGAGCGTAAACCTTCACGACATACATTGCAAGAATTATCAAATTTTATGAAGGCGATTCCATCGAAACGTACAAACGTAGAATTCGGTTAGCGCGAGTTAACTATCGGGCATGAGACATTTTGCCTGGCGATTTGTTTTCTAAATCCTTAGGAAATATGCCTGTGGAAACCGCTGCGACTATTTTGCACAAATATTTTTGGTCTGTGCTAATGCCTTCAGCAGGAAACTCGGATAACTCTGCCAAAATAGGTTGAAACGAAACAACTGACCTTTTTTCACAGTTTTCTAGATCTTTGCCGATTGTCCCTGAAAATGTATTGGGTCCCGAAGTGCTGCCATCAATATATTGAAACAAGTGGCGGAAGGGTAATTCATTCATATGAAGGAGGCAGATAATCCACTGTAAAGGTTTATCTAACCTCTTTTCAAGCAGACGAATGATACCAGCATTTTTACCTACGTTCACGTTTGTTCCATCGTACCCAACTGCCAGCAAATATTCCATTGAAAATTCTGCATCCATGAAGAAATCGGTAATTGCTTGTACTATGCATTTAGATGTGCCAACCTCTGGTGCAATATGACCCAAGAACTTTGACTTAGGTTCCATTATCAATGAAATATGCTCTTCAAGAATGTTGTGTCTATACATTTTTCCGTCCATTTTGTTATAACTAAAGTTTTATCTTTCCGTCCGTCGAAGTATAAAGCAGGTATTTGTAGGGTTTTGTCTTCTTCTGCTGCTAATTTTCGTGCTATTTTGCGTTTCCTGCGAAGCTTATTTTTATCAATAATTTTCAAACTGGAAGCGTTAAGAACTGCTGAAGCAATAGCTGCCCCAGCCCTGTCTGATACTCCGAATCGATCACATGTTCTTGATAATAAAGCGTAGTCTACTGTAATGTTTGTAGTAGCTGCAGGCTTATCTGCAGTAGCCGCCGACGTTGAGGCTTGTGAATGGGAATATGGCTGGAATAAATCGCCCTCGTCGTCGTCTTGGTCTGATTGACTAGAATCAGAAGAAGTCGACACAATGAGCTTCTCTGTGCTTTTATTTTGAGGCTGCAACTGTGATTTTTGCCTTTGTCTTTTCCTTTTCAAAGTCTTTGTTATTTTATTCGTTGTAGGAAGATCTAAGGATCCAATCACCATTCTTGTAATGGTTCGTTGGTCGATTAGGAAGCTTTGCTCTCTGACAGGTACTTTTTGTCTCTAGGACAATTGCACTCATCGATGTTCTTACACTTACAGGATGAAATATCAAACAATTCTTTACTGGTACGGCGAAACTCTTCTAATTTCTTTTCTGGTATTTTAGGGTGAGATTTTAGAATATTTTGCATTTCAGATGATACGCCATTAACATCGCTTTCACTCTTTTATGTTGGACAGTAGGAATGGAAGCACTTAACCAAATTTTTCAATTTTTGTCACCACAATGTCCTCTATTTCCTTATACGTGGGTTCTTTCTTAGTTTCATTATCAAATTTTATCTTATGCCGGTTCCACTCATAGAACTTCATAACATCTTCGTAGGTTGGTAACACATTACCTTTAATATCACTTGAAGCACCAAACAACGGACAATTAAATTTTGTACGAGTACGATCCATAATAAAAATGCGCAAACGAAAGCAACACAACCTTCCTCGTTTGTAGCTGGAACGATAAAGGAAACGCACATTGGTAAGGAATTGCTGGCGGCGCGCCACGAATAAATCGACGCTCCTAACCCCCCACACGTACAATGAGCACTTTACACTTTAAACAAAAAATTCGAAAACTTTGACATCAATCCGGAGGCAGTTAGACTTGTCAGAATGTAATAATATTTCATACAGGTTATTTTGACACCATTTAGCACCCTTTTATCGCTGTGCCCCTTACAAAAATAGAAAAAAAATTTTGTGACCTACCCTACTATATAAGCCTGTAGTGGTGACGAAACCGTGTGTAATTGTGGATTGGTTTGTCTTGGTAAAGCATTTGCTTCAAGGTTTAGAAAAATCACTAAAACCTAAACCAGACCCACCTAAGTATTCATATGTGTGTAAATAAGAAGACAAAATGCAGGTGACAACAAGCCATTGCATGACTAGATATAATAGACATGTTTAAGGGCGAATCACGACAATTATAAAAAAATAGTAGGATAAAGAAATAGCAAACAAAATAATGGAAAAACAGTTAATTAGGTCAAAGAATACAAAATATTGGTTAACCTCAGATGTCCTTCAGATTAGTAAGTCATAATACAGCTTCATCCACTAAATTATGAATGTTCGATGGAGTAAGGAGGAATGGAGGAGTAGATTTAATGGTTTCACTAATTATAAGCATGGTGCAATTCTACTGTCCATCAATTTTTTTATTCATCAGAGAGGAGACAATATTTGCTATGGAATAAACTAATGCCAATGTAGTTTGCATCTGCTCCCCGGTTGTTCAAGTTAATTTTTGCATTATTTCTTTTCATTTTGACCTTTTCTAAATGTTCTTCCTAAATTAAAAACGTATCTAAAATTACGCACAGATAAACTGGCTTAAAATTATGGTTTAACTTATTATTATAACATAAACAATTTTAATCATTTCCATATATATTTTAAACGCAATCTTAAACAATACTTCTTCCCTGTACTTCTTTGTCTTTGTAAGCTTGATTATACTATACTGTGAAATGCAAATAAATACCGAATCTCACCCTTGTTGGGCGTCTCTAGTAAGTAAAAAACTAATTATTTCATTATGTTATTTATAAAAGTAATTATATGTATTTTTTCATAATTTCAGCTTCATTACATAGAAAAATGCTACAAACTCGCATTTACTTTCATGTTTATTATATAATATGTAGGACGTAATTTTTGCAATTGAGATTGAGAATTAACTCATTGAACGAATGTAGGTAAATAAATTGCTTATCTTATCGCTTCTTGAAGACATGCGTTATATATTAACAAGAAAGCTTTAAATAATGGTTATGAATCCCTCACAGAACGTTTCGCAAAAATACTTTTACCGTTAGTTAAATATATTAAAAGATTTTTAAACTCTAAATTATATTTTCAAAATTCTTTATACTATGTACGTTTCATAACATATAGATTAACGAATGTTTATTTATGATAATGGATAAAGTAAATTATAAATGTGAGGTATTTTCAAACAAGGTTTCTTATCAGCATTAAAGTCTGTTCTAGTATGGCAACACATTTGTATATTTTGCTAGTATTTCTAACATTAATACAAAATATAGTAAACGAAAATCCACCTAAACTAACAATAAGCCAAGGAACATTACAAGGATATGTTAGACATACGATAAAAGGCAGGCCGATTTTAGCGTTCCAAAAGCATTCCATATGCAGAACCACCAACTGGCGAAAAGAGGTTTAAGGTAACACGCACAAGTTTGTATATAAACCAATTAAAAATTTTATTTTATAGGCACCGATACCGTTAAAAGCATGGGACGGGGTTTTAGATGCAACTAAAGAACACAATTTCTGCCCTCAGAACGATGTAATGTTTCGTTTGCTCGGTGTTCATGGTAACGAAGATTGCTTGTATTTAAATGTTTACACTCCCAAGGTATTATTAAATTTGTTTTTTATTTATTTCAAATAAGTTATTTATTAGATATCAGACGAACTGTTACCTGTGATTGTTTTCATTCACGGCGGAGGATTCGTGCTTGACAGCGCGAATCCATCATTATATGGGCCGAATATTCTTCTAGATAAAGATGTGGTTTTAGTTACAGTTAATTATAGATTAGGTAGGCACTACATTTGTACTACAGCTTTAACTTAAAGAATTTTTTTTATTATTTACAGGCGCTTTAGGATTTTTAAGTACAGAAGACGATGTTGTGCCAGGTAACAACGGATTGAAAGATCAAAGCTTAGCTTTGCATTGGGTGAAGCATAACATAAAAGAATTTGGAGGAAATCCAAGAAAAATTACAATTTCTGGACAATCTGCTGGTGGAGCTAGTGCCTATTATCATTTACTCTCACCCCTTAGTAGAGGTAAAGTTTTTATTTGTAAATGTTTTACTTATATATAATGTTACAGATTTGGTATTTGCTGGAATTTCCAGTAGCGGTATTATGGCGCCTTGGTCATTAGCCCAAAAAGGTGAAGCAAGTTATAATGCAAGATTATTAGCAAAGCATTTTAATTGTCCAACAACTCCTAATACTGAGTTAGTAGATTGTTTGCGAACGATCAAAGCTTTAGACATAGTAAAACAGTCAGAAACGTTTATGGTATGATCCTTGAAATAGTAATTAGAATATTGTTGCAAATTAATGTTTAAGGAATTTGGTTATGACCCTTGTATTCCTTTTAAACCAGTTGTAGAGTATTCAAATAAAAATGGATTTTTACCCCAACATCCGATGGAAATTATAGAACAAGGTAAAATGGCCAATGCTCCTTTATGACTGGGGTTACCACGGACGATGGAGCTATGAAGTCAGCAGGTACAATTAATAAATTAATTATGTGTTATTTAACTAATCAGTTATTTTTGTAGCGGTTTATAATTATTCTGATTTAGTACAACGACTAAATTCGGATTTTAATAAATACTTGCCAATGGTTCTTAATTACGACCATTTGTATGTAAATAAAGATGCAGACAAATTTTCGGAAGCTATTAAATACTTTTACTTAAAAGACAATGATTTGTACAATTCGCCCAAGTCTGTACTAACTGACGTAAGAATTTTATATTTTGCTTATTTAATACTAAATATTTGCTAAATACATTAACTATTAATGATAGGACCATTACACATGGTGAACTGTTCTGATGATACTTATTAAATTAAGGCAGCTCATTCCAATATTTATTTGTTTTTCTGTACCATTAAATCAAATGTTCATGTAATGGATATAATTTTTTAGATGGTAACCGACAGTTTATTCTTTTATCCAGCAAGATCCGTAAGTGTATTACACGCAAAAGTATTCTAAAAAACCTGTTTACTTTTATTTGTTTGGATATCGAGGAAGTACCAGTACTTCAATATATTTTGAGATCCAGAACATAATTACGGTAACACAACAACTATTAAATTTTTAATTCTAAATCTTTTTAAATATAGGTGTTGCTCACTGTGATGATTTAATTTATCTTCTAAATTCGGATGTTGTAGTTTTCGATCCAAATGAAGAAGACATGAAAATGATTGATCTTATGACATCTTTATGGTTTAATTTCGCAACGACCGGGTATTGTTTAATATCTAGGCAAGTTTATTAAATTAGTATGTTGTTTATAGGAACCCAACACCTGACACTGAGGTTCTAATACCTACTCAATGGAATCCTGTAGACACTGATGATTTGGAGTATTATTTTATTCGAAAACATGATAACATAGAAATGAATAAACAATTATTCGAAGAAAGATTTCACTTTTGGAAAAATTTAAAATTTTAAAACGACTCAAAATACAAAAGATGAATTGTAGTTTTATATGTTGATAATCCAACTGTTGTTGTTGTGTGTTGAAGTGTTTGTTGTAAGTACAATGTTTTTTAAAATTAAATGCAAATATTATATCAACTATAGACCTATTACGATGACCTCAAAATTTATGAATATTGTTTTTTAATTAGATTACAACGGTGTATTACAATTCTGTTACATAATAATCAGTTCGGTCATAGGTAGGTGTAAGACTTAAAAGTCAAAATCAAATGTAATTTACAATTTAGAATTTATTAAATCAAATTTCAACATGACCAGTTTCAACCTCTATTAAATAAAAGGGTCATCTTCAGACGTAGTACTTCATACAACCAATGCTTAAAATATATCCGAGATTTATCAATTTTGTTAATAAGTTCGGTTTTCAACCTGAAAATCTACAATTGATACATTGATTTAGGTTAATAACATTTCTAGAAATTGGAGAATGCCTCGTTGGAGTTTTTTGTGACATTAGACGAGGTGTTGACTGCAAAGAGCATGATAATATATTAATTAAACTCGAAAAATATATCATCAAATGCTTTGATTTAAACTGATTGAAATTTACCTAAACAATTGAAACCAATCTGTTACGGTTAATCACCAGTCTCATGAAACAAACTTGTAAATAAAATCCCATTCCATACAGTTTAAAGAAGAGGTACCTCTTCATTCAGTTTTATTTAATTTTAAACTATAACTTGGTATCTTAATTATAATTATGTAATAAATTCTTGTCAAAAACTAAATATATACGTTGACAATAAGAATTGCCTTAGTTTTTATTTTCACTTTTATATTAACTACAGAAAAAAATGAAACGTCATAAAATATACATTTTGTAAGGACTAAATATGAATAGAGAGTTTAATGATTTTTTTAATAACTTACAATAATTAGTAGGTTAGATTTATTTAAAAATAAGTAATAATCAGTCAACCCAAATAACCATGTTTAGTTTTTGATTTAATTTAAAAGTTATTGCTTGTAGACGTTTTTAAATCAAAATTATTTCTAATTTTATTTTGTAAACATTTCCTAAACAAAATTTTGATTCGATAATTAATCGAGCTATGGTGTTTAATTAGCGATACCTTCAAATATATTCTTTAAAGAAAAAATTAAGTAAGCAACGTAAATTACCTATTTTCTAAAACGTGCTTAGTGTAATGATTCATTCTACAGTCCTTCTATAAGATAACCCTGCTGAGACTACCTGCTGTTAGAATTGTAAATGATACCCTTAAGCCGCTTCACAATGTGCAAACTTTTGTTTACAGAAATTGTGGTGTCCAAGTTTTAAATTTCATGAGTGTACATTACCTATATCTGAAAATAGGTCCAACCTGTACCTTTTACGAGATACGATGTTGTTCCTACATTTTGTGTAATCTCTGCCAATTGTTTAGTTTTGTAGCCTCTTATATAGTAGGTTATTGTTCTTAAAAACCCGCCACTTTGTGCTCATTTCCATTTTTTTGATCTTAGTTTTTATCGTGGACACTTTTAATCGTTTGTTTGTTTTTATTGTTTTTATGTCCTCGGTGTGTTCTATTTTTTATAGCGGATTATGAGAAATATTAGTCTGATCTTGGACCAACAGGTAACTCTGGCGCTATGACGTGAGTCGCGTAGATGCAGGAGTATGTTTGGGGTAGGTGTAAACGTTGGTATCCTTTGCTAACATCGGCCTAACTAAATTGCCAATACCCAACATCCTAATAGTGGTAACACGAATACGCGTTTGGAAAGAGATACAGACTCGACCCCGCTCAAATGCCTGCGTTGTGGACGGCGTTTAACGAATTTAAGATTAATAAGTAGCGGATGGGCTCTCTCTACAACACCGGTAGAGGTAGGCCTACTTCAGGGAAGAGCCTTTGTATAAGAAGCTTTGAATTCTTCTCACTTCCGAACCCCGCAGAGATTAATGTGCCAAACCTTAAATCCTATCTAGGAGGAAAATTCGTTATCCAAATATAAGAAAAAAATTCAGATTTAGGCGGAATAGGGATAATTATCCATAAAAACACATAAATTATTTGTTACTAAAAAATGGAGTCAATATCACATCGAGTAATAAATATTAGAATGAAACCCTCAAAACGCTATAAAAATCCAAATACTACAGCTCTATGCCCCCACAAGTACTATTAGAAATAAGACGAGCAAATTTGGACTGGGTACTATAAATAAACCAGAAAGACACTGATCAATTATTTACAAAAAAGAAGATATACTGCATAAATTTCTTTTTGTGAAGCAAACAAAGAGACGATGGAATTGGAAGAACTCCAACCTCAACTGTAAAAATAAAATCGACTGTATTTTTACAAATCAAAAAAGTCGTAGTAAAAGACGTATCAGTTCTACTTCATTTTGACACGGTCGGTGACACTTTTCAATATTCGAGGATACATTAAAAGGTCTTTAGTCTAACCCAGATAGGGTCCAAATTTGGCCGATATTTTTATGGTGTTATATAGTTTAAACATTGATCTGTCTGGCAGTGAAATAACAAAGATTTCCGTCAAATAATAATTTTTAACATGCTGTCTAAGTTACTAAATTTTTGAAAATTACAACAATGGGGTCAGTTAAAATTCGTGCCGTTATTAAATATTTTCATATTAAAGAGTTTATCGCCCAAAGAAATAAAACTGAGCTGGACGGCACATTACGTGAATTTTCTTCTTTGTACTCCACAATCAAAACTTGAGTTGCGGACTTTAAACGTGGTTGCGAGAGAACAGAAAATGCGCCTTGTTCCGGAGGACCAATAACACCCACTATGACAGAAATTGTTGATGAAGTTCATTAAGTTGTGTTGAATGACCGACGATTGAAAGTGATGGAGATAGCGTATACTGTGAGCATTTCAACAGAGCAGACATATTATATTCTAACCCAAGTTTTAAGGATGAAGAACTTATCCGCGCGACAAGTGCTGTGACTGCTCACAGTGGAGCAAAGCTGACGCGCAAAACTGTTTCAGAAGAGTGTTTAGACTTATTTAAACACAATACAGTAGATTTCTTGCGACAATTTTTACAATAGATGAGACATGAATTCACCATCACATACCAGAAACTAAGCGAAATCAAAACAGTAGACTGCTAAAAGGAAAACATGCTCCAAAAAAAGGCCATCAGTTTTTTGGGATGCCAAAGGCATCCTTTTCGTAGATTATATTAAAAAGGGCGAAACAATTAACGGTGCATACTATGCAATCCAAGTTAAAAAACAAAATTCAAGAAAAACGACCCGGATTAGCCAAAAAAATTGGTTTTACTAGGATAATGCACCCTGTCATAAATCAGTTATTGCTATAGCAAAAATTAATAAGTTACGGTTTGAATTGATACCCCATGTCTCCTAGTCGCCTGATTTAACCCCCTCGGATTTTAGTTTATTTTCAAACTCAAAAAAAAATCATGCATTAAAAAAGTACGAACCGAATAAAGATGTTATTGCTGCCACAAATGAGTATTTTGATCAGTTGGACCAAGCGCATTGAACTTGAGGGGGATTACGTTGAAAAATACAATTGTTATTCATGCGTTATTCTTTTGTTTTCTTGACTAGGCCGGAGACTTTTCAATTTATCCTTGTATATACAGGACATAGAAGAAGAGATCCAAAAATACCAGATAGTAAGAAATGTCGTACTATTGTTGGTGTATGCAAAGACATAGTGATTCCAGCAAAGAAAGAAGAATATATAAAGAAGATAAAAGAAAACAACAAGAAAAATTTTGAGAAAATAAACTAGAGACTAATATAGAAAAAACAAAATTATAGAATTTAACCCATTCATGGCCATCTTCCAAAAATGGAACGTTTGCTTAATTTAATCTCCTTATCAATAGGTGGCACCTAATGCCACATTTTTATCTGTTTTCTATTTGTTTATACGCACTTGAATATTAGTGGCCATACACAAACAAGTAAGGTAATTGTTTTTTAACTACGTTATTTCATAAATTAATGTTGGACATTATTATTTCTTTTATGTTGCTAAAATTCAATTGGGATTTCTAGAGAAGTTCAGTTAGTTAAAAAGTTTGGTTAGATTTTGGATTGACATAGACTGTCGCTCTTAGTTGTGTTCCAAGTTTGGAACATGGAGTTCTATAAGTGTAGTGAATTGGAATTTTTGTTTATAGGCAAAATGGATGCAAAAATGGAATGGAAATAAAAAGCGGTACATATCTGATAGTCTTAATCATTTATTAGACAAAATTAACACAAAAAATTTTGATTCGGCTTATATTTACATCTCTGAGGTATCCGATAAAGAAGAAGAGGTTGACTTTGCAAATAAGTTTTCGTCAAAAATACTTTGTGCTTAAGCTGAGGCAGCTTGACAAATCTATAGCAACCAAATATACGACACAAGTGACAATGAGTCAGAAAATGGAACTCACTCTGATGAAGCGAAATCTAATAATAGCAAAAATTTGGACAAGGATAAAAATCAACCAGCCACCGAAAGCGTAAATAGTAACAAACTTGGAAAAAGAAAAGTGCAGTGCATAGAAATTGACAGTAGTGGAAGCAAAGTGGAAAAAAAAGAAAAAGCAAGAGGATAATAGAAAATGGAATGACGGGGATCTTACAAGTCTTCAAGAGAAACGGTAGACATAAAACTGAGTAATCCCGTCGATTTTTTTGAAATATTTTGAATTAGCTACATTTTTCAGACTATAAAGTATGCTAGAGAAAAATATGCAAATAGTATGTTTGACTTATCTGTAAGTGACTTAAAAGTTTTATTTCCATTCTCATGATATCGGGATATAGTGCCAAACCAAGACGCGATATGTATTGGAGTTTAGATGCAGACCTAAGAAATCAAGCCATTGCTGATGCTATGTCTCGTAATCGATTTAAGAAATTTTGAAAAACCTACTCTTCGCAGAAAATTCACACCTACTTCAAGGTGACAAATTTGGCAAAATTCGTCCACTAATTGTTCACCAAAATCAAAAATTTTGAAAAATTTAACCGAAATTGACCGTACTATAGTCACCACAGCTGTAAACAAAGAATTTTAGGCAAACCAATCAGATACGGTTTCAAATTTTGGTCGATCAACAGTTCAAACGGATAATTGATAAGTACAGAACCTTGTCAGAAAAAGGAACTCAACTTAGTCTTGAAGCATCAGTAGTAACCACCTTTGCAGGCAGACTCAAAGAATTTTAACCAGATCATCACGACAATTTTTTTTTATTGATAACTTTTTTACTGGGTTGCCGCTTCTTAGAAAAATTTCTGAACATAGTTATGGTTATGCAGGTACAATACGTCAGAATCGAATTAAAAATTGTCCTGTCAACAAAAACAAACAAAAAAAGGAGCAAGAGGCGTTACTTGTTCCTACGTAAATAAGGATAAATGTATACTCGTGATACAATGGATTGATAATTCTGTAGTTTTGGTTGCATCGAATATCTATGGTGTGTCGCTAACAAAATCTGCTAAGAGATATTCCGCTGTTGAAAAAAATTTAATACTGTGCAATAGTAACAATAGAAACATGTCTAACTACAGAATAAAAATCCAAAACAACAAATGGGATTAGTCTCCATATTCTCACCTGTTGTCAGCATCGCTTTCAAATGCTTGGATTTTACACAGAATAGAGATTGAAGCTAAAAAAATTTTTCAGATTTGGATAATAATTTTGAAAAATCAAACCCGCTTTAGACTTTTTAGGTTTTATAAGAGATATTGTTTCTACTTATTTACATTTACACACAAATCGTGATTCAGTTGGTCGGCCAAGGTTACAAGATGTAGTAACTAGAAATGTTCCTCTTACAGTGTCTAACAATTTCAATATGTTATATTATCCAGCAAATCTGAAACAAAACAGATGTAAAGTTTGTGAAAAAAATTCCACTTATAGTTGTGGTGTATGTCTAGTCAATATGAGAAAAATAAGATAAAGGAAAGAAAGTTAAATGGTGGTGGAAAGAGGAAAAGATATAAATGATTTATAGAAGTAGTTTCTGAGATACAACCTCAGGCATGACAACAAAGATCCAGATCATATGAGGGAGCATAGGGAATTGGAAAAGTATATTTAGAAAGGACATGACAAAAAAAAGGTGGCTGTTCAAAAAATTGGTAAAAAGCGTGATGATGTACGAAGCAGATGGAAAAACGGGAGGAAGAGAAAATTCCAGAAAGACACTGGAGATGGACGCTAGGATTAGATAAGGAGACACAAGGATATATAATAGATATAAGATAAGAATACAGACAGGTAGAAAAAAAGCGACGAGATTTGAAGAGAGGATGGAGGACAGAAATGGTAACGAACTCTTATTCGAATGTTGGATAGAAGTAGAGGAAAATAGAGTAAAACACGGAAAAGAGGAAATAGAAACGTTAAAACGAAAAGAAAGAAAGATGGAAGAAGAGTTAGTATTAATAGATAAGGATAACTAGATGCAGGAGACAAGTTAAAGAGAGTAAGATATAACATCGGATAATTGAGGATAATTTGGATTTGTCCATTTGTTTGCCGTGGTCGTTAACGTTGGGCTGACAATTCGCTCTACCTTCTAAAGCATTCGATGCGTTTCGCGTAAGGCTAATCACCATTTTTGCATTTTTAAGTTACCGTCCACTTTGACAGAGCCCTACCGTACCGTCAAATTAATGTTGGTTGTATCATAGTAAGGGAATTTGATGCGACCAGGTTTGTGATTTCAATTATTAGATTTTTATATGAAGGGTCATATACACAAATGTTTTCTCATTCTCACTGGAAATAAAATTATTACTATTATTATTAAAAAAATTATCGAACGTTCATTGACTTCGGTTTTAATTAAATAGAAATTAATTAAACCAAGCTTCTACTTATAGTTTAACTGGTACAGTTTCGATCAAACTGGTTGTATATTTACTGGGCAATTGATTTGATTTCCATGAACGTATTATTTACAATGTGATTATTTTATTCTAATGAGTACCCATTAATATTTATTATTTAATTTCTATTCTTCTATTGTATTTCATTATTTGATAAAAATATAGGTTAACGATTCCACTATTTTCTTTTAGTAAATATTTGTAAGAGAATCGATAATAATTTTTCAAGTACAATTGGTGATGAATGTTTACTTTTTTTTAAATAAATAAATGATAAAATTTGACTTATTGACAACACACAGACTATAATCGTTTAAGTTGGTGTTACGTTGTTACGTACATTTAAACTCAAAAACTATTAACATGTATATTTATTTTGGTCGCTTTATTAATTATCCAAGTAGGTGGAACTGATAATGAACCAACAGTGAAAATTAGGCAAGGTCATTTAAAAGGAACTATACAAAAACAAGGAATGGTCGTTCATTTTTTCGTTCCAAGGTATACCGTACGCTAAACCTCCCATTGAAAACTTACGATTTAAGGTACGTGTTTTAATTGCTCTAAATAATTTTAAATAACGTTTGCTAGGAACCTATGGTAGGTGAAGTTTGGGAAGGAACTTTGGATGCAACAAAAGAACATGCAGTTTGTGTACAAATTGATATATTTTATCGCAACTATACAGCTTTTGGAAACGAGGACTGTTTATACTTAAATGTTTACACACCTAACGTAATTGTTAAATTAAGAAAATATAATAAATTTTAACAAGTGTTTTAGATAAACAATCGAAATCATTTGCCGGTTATTGTTTATATACACGGAGGAGGTTTTGCTAAAGGCAGCTCTAATCCAAGATTATGGGGACCGTACATAATTTTAGACAAAGATGTTGTGTTTGTTACCATGAATTACAGACTTGGTAATGATAAACAAACTGGTGTTTAAAAAATAATTATGAGCCTATTTAAGGAGCCTTTGGGTTTCTTAGTACCCAAGATGAAGTTGTTCCAGGAAATAACGGGTTGAAAGATCAAAACATGGCTTTGAAATGGGTAAAGGATAATATAGAGCACTTTGGCGGTAATTCCCAAAAAATTACAATAGCTGGACAATCAGCTGGCGGAGCAAGCGTTTATTTTCATTTACTATCACCACTTTCTAAAGGTATTTTTAAATTAATAGATTAAGTTATTCTTCCGTAACTGTATATTTAGAAATACCTTTTGCCGCTATTTCTGTAAGCGGTATAACACCAAGTTTATGGAGTTTAGCACAGGAAGGAGAAGCTCTACGAAATGCTAAACAATTAGCTACTACTTTGAACTGTCCCATTAATGATAGTAAACACATGGTAGAATGTTTAAAAAAAATCCCTGCTTATACTATTCAAGATCAAAGTCGTAAATTTATGGTAGGTTCATATAAGTTAGTGTTTCGTAGTAAACACTTTTTTTAGAAATATAACTATGACCCGAGTTTACTTTATAAACCAGTAATAGAAATTCCTTCTGAAAGTGCTTTTCTATCAGAACATCCTGTAGAAATTATAAAATCTGGACAAATAGCGCAAGTACCTTTTATGACGGGTATTACAACCCAAGATGGAGCCTTTAAATCATCGAGTAAGTGTAAGCAAAGCAATTTATTATAGAAAGTTACATATTTTTTAGGTATTTACTATGATTACACTTTAGTAGAAAAACTGAATTTAAATTTTACCGAGATTCTTCCATTATTTCTGAACTATGAAGGATTTGAGTTTAACACGGACGATGTTGCTAATGATATTAGAAAATTTTATTTAAAAGATAAAAATATTGATATGACACCAAAGGTGAAATAACTAATGTATGTAGTTTTTTCCACTTAATGTGATCAGATTTCTTTTTACGAATACATTTTATTTATGTATGACACCAAAGCTGTGTTAGATTAATACATACAGTAAAACCACTTGAACAATGCAGTTTCAGTTTTATTACATTATAACAATTTTGTTTCAAATGCTAAAGAAAACGTCAAAATTCCATTTAAAATAAAATTTTCAATTTAACTGTTTTAGATGGTAACTGATGCTTTGTTCATGGTTCCTGCAAGAATGACAAGCGAATTACATGCAAAACATTCCTCAAAACCATTATATTTTTACTTATTTGGATATAAGGGTTCTACTAGTTTTTCAAAATTATTTGGAGATCCTGATTATGATTACGGTAAGTTTTAGTGTTTAAGCATGAGAGGTAGATTTGATAGCATTATGATTTACCATACAGGGGTATGTCACTGTGACGATTTATTGTATTTAGTCCATAATAGTTTCTGTTAAGCACAAACCATCTCCAGAAGATTTAAAAATGACTGATATTATGACTACACTGTGGTATAATTTTGCCTCTACTGGGTAAGTAGAAAATAGTGCGACTGTTTCAACAAGTACTCATATAAATTCTGTAGGAATCCGACTCCTGAAGTGAATTCGTTGTTAACGAGAAAGTGGGAGCCAGTAACAACAAAAAATTTAGAATATTATTATATTAAAGATAGTGCAACAATAACAATGGAAACAAATTTATATGAAGACAGGTTCCAATTTTGGAAAACATTGCGTATTATTACCGAAAATAACCAAAAAGATGAATTATGAAAATTTGAAATATAAATAATAACTGTATAGTTGCAGTTACAGTGATTTTTTGAAATATATTTTCTTTATTGAACCAACCAATTGAAATTTAACAATTATTGATAAAAAGTAACCAATCCAACTAGCATGAGTTGTAAAAATTATTTTTATGAACTGTTACTTTAACTACATCCACAGAATGACATGTTAAAACGATTAGTTTGACATTTTCATTTCAAACATAACCTTACATTTAAACTCTTTATTTATTCTTACGTTTCCTCAAACGTTAAATTCTTTCACAAATAAAAATTTTTAAAAAACCTGACAAGAACGTTCAGTTTCCTTTAGAAATGTCATTTAGTGCATGTGGTTAAAACAGTTTACGTTCACAAACCATAGTAATATATGTCCTTAAGTGGTCTGTGAGTGATTCAGTAATGCGTGCTTGGCCATTTTTACTCAATATTTAGTTAATTATTTTAATTGGAGCACTTTTTTGAATGTGTTGATTATTTTCAAATATACAGACTAAAACAAAAACCCGGAAAATATGCGAACTAACTTTAAAAACTAGTGGCGGTAATATATCCATCCAATCACAGCTTGCAGGTACATACCATGCAGAACGATACACAATCGTGTTCTTATAGTTAGTGTTTCATTTGACATTTTTACATAATAATTGTAATTTCTTGCTGAGTTAAGAGTTTTGATATAAACAAAGCTTTAGTAAAAGTTTAACTTGATTACAAAATTTAAGAATTTTAATTAACTACAAATATCTAAATTTGCCACTAAAATGCTTTTTTGCTTAGTCTGTACTTGTCAAATAACAAGCTCTTGTTTTTATCTGCGTGCTGTACTTTGTATATTAGTATATTATGTGATAAGGGACTAAAGTGCTGTGTTAATTCTGATTCGAATTTATTTACCTAAAAATTAACTCATTTGTCTAGTTTATGGTAGTTACAATTAGGCACTTTAAAACATTTTAAATTTTTGTAATTTATATTGCTACTAAGAGTTAGTAAATAAAAAAAATCAACTTAAATTGCCGAACAAGAATTTTAAACTAAGAACAGAATGCCAAGAAGGTCAAACCACGAGGGATATCTATACACATATACATAAGTAAAAAAATATATATAACATGTAAATATAAACAAATAATTTTAAAAAATAAATAAATAGTCAATACAAAAATTATTTGTAGTAAGATGATCGGCTAAGTTTTACCGTAAGAGTAGTAATACTTATTACTTATACTTTATTTAGTTCCAAAGGCGAACCTAAAGTAAATAAACACTAATGCGTGATCAACACGTGTCTTGCACCGGATTGGTTATACAGCTGTTGCGCGGTCGCTGTTGCAGGTGCATAATTAAGTGAGAGGAATATTGTCTATATAATGATAAATGTAAATTCAAATGAAAGCAGTTTCAGACTAAAAATTTTTTTACAAAAATTTATATATAAAAATATAGAGAAAAAAGCTTTCCAGAAAAATGGAGGAAGACTATCATATGTCCTGTATACAAAGGAGGGGAAAAGAAAAGAATAGATAGTTATAAGAGGGTGAGCATAACAAACGCAGGTGATAAAATTTACAGGGAGATAACAACACGAAGATTAGAAAAAGAGATAGAAGAAAAAAATGTTTTGGCAGACTGGCAAGCAAGCTTTGGAAAAGGAAGAGAAACAGTGAATAACATTTACATGTTCAAACAATAATAAACAAAGAAATACTTTTTCTAGATAAAGACAGCTTTTGACAATGTGGACAGGCAAATCATGTGAGAAGTTTTGAAGAAATAAAATATAAGTGAAGGTTTGTTAGATGCAATTAAGGGGATGTATCAGGAAACAAAGAGTAGAATAACAGTGAATTGATTTATTTTGTATCTTAGCGATACCTTTAAACATTCACCCTGTATAAGTAATTTAATTCTAAAAATTTTTAATAATGGCAACTTTAGACTTTTAAAAACAAACCCTGTGAAATTTATTGTTATGTCAACTATTTGGTGACAGTCAGTTGTTTCGCAAGCAGTTGGCAGCTGCCATTTATTCTGGTGCCAGTTATCCCGACGTCCAGTTGTCTTGCGGTGATTCGACAGGAGCTAATTGTTTGCTGAAATTGTGGGCCATTAACTAGTTGACAATCTAAGTAATGCCAACAGACAACTGTAACAACAATTAAATGTTTATAAATGCAAATTGTTATATACCGCACTTAAGTATACACCTCTGATGAGCTCATAATAAGAGTGAAATGCTCGTTATGTGTTCTTTCGTGCGTGTATGCTACTGTACAAAAATACTTGGCTTTATCGACACGAGTGTGTTATGCATTTTAAGTTATCGCTTAGATATCGATTTGCATTTAAACATTCAATCGTCGTTACAGTTACCTGTTGGCATTACTTAGTTGGTACTATTTATACGTGTCCCTGTTACACAAGATGTCGTAAGACACACATTTCACTCTAGTTGAAAATGTTCTAAGCGGGTATACACATTGTTAATAGACTTTTCAACAAATTCTAGGCCAATTGACCTGATTTCGGCCTGAATCCACCCTGTCAAATCCTACTCATGTAGACACAACTTTTCAAATACCCCCATAAAAAAAATCTGATTGTGGCATATCTTGTGATCTGGCAAATTATTCAATTGCATCTCTTTGACTTACCTATCTGTTGGGAAACGTTTCTTTTAGGAAGGACGAATCTCTACACCAAAGTGTGGAGGGGCACTATCCTGCTGAAACCGGATATCTTCTTTAAGAATGTCACATTATCTGGATTTGTAAACATTGGTGCCTAGACAGGAAGTAAATTATCTCGAAGATCTAGTTCGGCTGTTATATTTCTTTAAAAAAACAGTCTAATCAATGTTCTACTAATTGATCCTACCCACACATTAAGTTTCTGGGGGTTCTGAGTAGGCACTTCTACAATATTGATAAAAGATGATGTACACTTATGAAATTTAAAACTTGGACACCACAATTTCTGTAAACAAAAGTTTGCACATTGTGAAGCGGGCTTACGGGTATCATTTACAACAGCAGGTAGTCTCAGCACGGGTTATCTTATAGAAGGACTGTAGAATGAATCATTACACTAAGCACGTTTTAGAAAATAGGTAATTTACGTTGCTTACTTAATTTTTTTCTTTAAAGAATATATTTGAAGGTATCGCTAATTAAACACCATAGCTCGATTAATTATCAAATCAAAATTTTGTTTAGGAAATGTTTACAAAATAAAATTAGAAATAATTTTGATTTAAAAAACGTCTACAAGCAATAACTTTTAAATTAAATCAAAAACTAAACATGGTTATTTGGGTTGACTGATTATTACTTATTTTTAAATAAATCTAACCTACTAATTATTGTAAGTTATTAAAAAAATCATTAAACTCTCTATTCATAATATTTAGTCCTTACAAAATGTATATTTTATGACGTTTCATTTTTTCTGTAGTTAATATAAAAAGTGAAAATAAAAACTAAGGCAATTCTTATTGTCAACGTATATATTTAGTTTTTTGACAAGAATTTATTACATAATTATAATTAAGATACCAAGTTATAGTTTAAAATTAAATGAAAACTTTTTTTTAAATAAAGGTATTACTATATAAATAAATATAAGAAATCAATAATGGGTGTGACCTCCATTATTATTGATACATTCTTGGAGGCGTCTGCTCATTGACGCTATCAAGGTATCAATATAATTAATATTAATCGTTTCCCATGCGGTATCAATGGCTGCAATTAGTGCATTACGGTTTACTGGTATAAAATTTGGCCCTTGTTGTCTTCGGATAACAGCAAGTATTCGAGCCCAAACATTTTCGATAATGTTAAAATCTGGGCTTTTTGCTTGCCAGGGTAACAGCTCCAAGTTATTTTCTCGTATCCAATTGCGCACAACCTTCGAAAATATTTAATTATAAATATTTACACTGCAATTGC
Source organism: Abscondita cerata (assembly GCA_030710515.1). Lineage (NCBI taxonomy): Eukaryota > Metazoa > Arthropoda > Insecta > Coleoptera > Lampyridae > Abscondita > Abscondita cerata. The sequence goes on from JALBCR010002011.1 coordinate 157,351, forward strand.
GCTTTTTCCTTAATAATTTCTTAGCAATAACATACACGTTCTTGGTTTTAAGTTGTCATAAATTTGATATGATATAAATTTGTGTTTCTAATATTACATCACAAACTAATCTTTATTCGCCAAAAAATTGTTGCTTAAGTTGTAAAGCTTCGTACACACCTGAACAACAAACCGAGCAACAAACATAACAACGAACCGAAAGTCAAACAGAACGACAAACGATCTTTTATGATTTCCACAATCCGAACAACAAACGGAACGTTTTTATGTTCCATAATTATTTTCAGTAGTTTTCAGTTTATATATATTTATTATTGAGAAGAGAAAATTGCGGAAAACAAGAAGATAGTGCCAACCAAATTTTTACGCACAAAGAAGAGTAAAAAATTATAATTTACTTCGCTTTTTTTTATTTTGAAATTTCCCGCCCAAATGATGCTAATAGGGACATCATTTTTTTCTTGCATTCTTAAACACTGATTAATTTAAAACATTTTTCTTCTGTCAACTCCATAATATTACCTAAAACACAACAAACCCACAAAAGGGAGGACAAAAATAAATAATTTAATTCTCCCGCATAAGTTTGTTCGCCGTTTTGTTTAGATTCGTCCAAACCTGCAAACGCATTCGCGCGCATTTTCTTTGATGTCGGAGAAAAAACCGACAAGTTGCGGGAACGCCGCAAACCGTTCGTGGAACAATCAGGACTTGCGAATCTGTTCTAAAATTCGTACGTAGCACCGTCCAAATTAATGTTCCGATTGCCGTTCGGTTCGTTGTTCTGTTTGTTCCTCGGTTTGTTGTTCAGGTGTGTACGAAGCTTTACAATAAGCATATTAATATGAACTATATCTTATGAAAGGAGAGTTATGTAACTATAATTAACGACTTAACGTTACGTTAGTAGATTCCATTTACTATTTACACATATTTTCTTGGAACATTCGATAATTAACTATCGGGATATGATGACCCTATACTTCGCAGGTTGTGCGCAACTGGATACAAGCAAATAACTTGGAGCTGTTACCCTGGCCAGCAAAAAGCCCAGATTTTAACATTATCGAAAATGTTTGGGCTCGAATACTTGCTGTTATCCGAAGACAACAAGGGCCAAATTTTATACCAGTAAACCGTAATGCACTAATTGCAGCCATTGATACCTTTATAGCGTCAATGAGCAGACGCCTCCAAGAATGTATCAATAATAATGGAGGTCACACCCATTATTGATTTCTTATATTTATTTATATAGTAATACCTTTATTTAAAAAAAAGTTTTCATTTAATTTTAAACTATAACTTGGTATCTTAATTATAATTATGTAATAAATTCTTGTCAAAAACTAAATATATACGTTGACAATAAGAATTGCCTTAGTTTTTATTTTCACTTTTTATATTAACTACAGAAAAAAATGAAACGTCATAAAATATACATTTTGTAAGGACTAAATATTATGAATAGAGAGTTTAATGATTTTTTTTAATAACTTACAATAATTAGTAGGTTAGATTTATTTAAAAATAAGTAATAATCAGTCAACCCAAATAACCATGTTTAGTTTTTGATTTAATTTAAAAGTTATTGCTTGTAGACGTTTTTTAAATCAAAATTATTTCTAATTTTATTTTGTAAACATTTCCTAAACAAAATTTTGATTCGATAATTAATCGAGCTATGGTGTTTAATTAGCGATACCTTCAAATATATTCTTTAAAGAAAAAAATTAAGTAAGCAACGTAAATTACCTATTTTCTAAAACGTGCTTAGTGTATTGATTCATTCTACAGTCCTTCTATAAGATAATCCGTGCTGAGACTACCTGCTGTTAGAATTGTAAATGATACCCGTAAGCCCGCTTCACAATGTGCAAACTTTTGTTTACAGAAATTGTGGTGTCCAAGTTTTAAATTTCATGAGTGTACGTGTGTTAATAACCTGCCTACAAAATAAGTACTTAATAACAAATTAAAGCAATTAACCGTAGCTTTATTTCAATGTCTAGAACTTAGAAAGTGCCGGCATTGTTGTTTAAACAGATTGCGCCACCTTCGTACTTTGCTATGCAAATATCATAATAATTATTAAAAAACAATAAGTAACATTTGTGTTAATCAATTTTACTTATAATCAGGGGTTTATTTCATGTGATCGGGAGTGAACGGTGTTGGTTATAACGTTACAATTGTTACAACATATTTCTTTTAAAAAATATATTCATAATAAGAACTTTTTTTTGGGTAAAATTTGTTCTAATCAATTGAAGTCGTTTTTATGGGATCTGGAGTGAACGGTGTTGGTTACAAGGTTACAGTTATTACAATTTCGATCTTCAATAAAGTCATAATAACAATTCAAAAACAAACTATTGTTTCAAGTAACATTCGTTTTAATAAATTCTAGTTTTCATGTGATTGGGGGTCATTTCATGTGATCGAGGGTGAAAAGGTGGTAGGTTACAGTTATTACAATTTCTTTCTTTAAAAATTACAAATTGATTTGTTATTTAATTCTATAGCTACTTGATTAGGTATAAACATTAAATACCAAGTAGGGTGTAAACCTACCCCAAAATTTTTTAGTTTAATTTAATTTAATCTAATTACATACTTATTACAAACTGTTATGTATTTTGACTGTTCTACACATACGTACTGATTGCACCGAATACAAAACTTTTGAGATTTTTTGTCTTTACTTCGGGCGCAAAAGAAACATGGCTGCTGTCTTCCAATAACTAGATCAGGTTGTTGGTTCCTTTTGTTTAACTCTGTCAAAATGGTTAACATAGATTGTTTTATATTGGAATGTAATGAATTGTCGCTTTAATACCTACGAATTATATTTTTTCTAACTAATTCTTGGTCGAATTCCAACAAAGACTTTGTTTCCAATCTTGATTTTTAACCCCCAATGTTTATAGGCGTTGTGCCACCAATTCTTAGCAGATGAAAATAGATTGACATTGGCCACCAATTACTTTTGCTTTGTGTCGTAAATTCCTTTGCAAATCAGTTGTATCCACTGCACCATTTGTTTGTCATGTGATGATAAAATAACAACTGTTGCATTTTTTTTGCTACCTAGGAAATTAAGGTTTATTTTCCATAAAAGCAAACGTGCTTGAAAAGGTCTTTCTGGAAGTAGTTCTTTCGGAATATAAGGTTTATGTTTACGCCGTGTACCCCACATGGTAATGTTTTTATCTAACAACTTACTGGCTAGTTTAATACTGGTAACAAATTTATTAGTAGTTACTCCATACCTTTTGTTCTTGACCTGTTCATCCACGTACAAGTATTCAGTATAAAGACTTCTATTGTTTTAAAATTGTCGAATCTTAGAAAGTACATAATCTGTTGAATCTGTTGCGAGACAAGGTAGATGATACTAGAAGTCAACATAAAGTTGGATCTTGGTTCCATAGTACACATATTGGCTCTTTAGCAAAGTGCTAGGTTCAAAAAACTAATGAGCAAATCAATAAATGCTTCAGTACTTCTTGAACAAAAAGAGAAGGTCTTTCTATTTCTTGCATACATAAAGTGATTCGGCTTTTCTATTCGCCTCCAATAACATTTTATCCATAATATCTTGTGAAAAAAATAGTTTAAAAGCTTCTTCTATGGTGGAAAATGTTGAACTATATCTAGTCAAACCTGCTAAACCTTTTTGAATATTGCATTTTCTTCTCTTTATCCTCGTAGTAGGTGAAACTTTTGCCCACACACTACCAACACTTTTGACGTAAAATTATCATTCTCAAAAGTCTGATCATTTGCTACCTTTTGTAGAACTTGGCGAGCTTAACGTGTCAGGATAAATTTTCATCTTCACTCCAATCAGTCTAAAAAAGATTTTGATTATTTTAAAATACCATCCGAAAATCTAGCATCGTTCAGATAGCGATTGTTTTGGGTAGGGTTTTACAGATAAAGTTTGTATTCAGATTGTGATTAGATGCAAACTAAAACCTCCGACAATCCAATCTGAAAATTTTGATGTGAAAACATTCTGTAACTTGAATCTAGATTAAGCCAATAATAAATTTAAAATATTGCTTAGATAGATCTTTGCACATTTTGTGTTTAATATTAATAATATATTCCATCACTCTTTGTAATTAAATTAGCAATTAAATACATTTATTATACAACAGCAAGAGAGGCCCAAGGACGATCCTTTGTTATTTACTAACTCTTATTCAAAATTTTTCATGCACAAAGTACCTACTTTAAAATTTGATAAAGCGAGAGTTACTTAATAAAAAATCGATTTTTTAAAATATATTGCGAAATATAGAATATTGTTCATAAGAGTTCAAAAAACCTTAAAGGTTGTTTCACTGTGGAATACAAGGTCTACTCAATGATGATTAAATATGCAACTGCATTTGTAATTAGTATTATGTTTTTTAGTTAATTACATTATATAACGCAATCATCATAAGTACTGATAATTATGTCTACTGTTTGAAATGCTACCTTAGTACCAATTACAACATTCTATTTAATACTGATAATATTTAGTGCACATCATTGATTACTTGAAATCGAAAAATAGTGTCGTGCTTTTTTTAAATAGTGACAACGATTTTGTTTTAAAATTATATCAAATATGTATTTATAATAGCTATTTACCTGACTAGTGACGAAACGAGTGATTTTTAACGTAGGTATATGATAATTTTGTGTCACATACAATATTTTAATTCTAATTTTGAGAAAAAATAAAGTTGGAAAAGGAATTAAACTGATTAAAAATTCAAATTCTAAACGAGTGTGACCATGGTTATTGTTTCCAAAGCAATGTCAAAACATTCTGACAAATAGCGAAAAATTTTTTTGGACCATTTTAACACCTACTTTGGTTATGAAAAATGTCACATTATATGCCAAAATTAGAAAAGCATATTATTTTTGCAGCGTTCAGCTAATCCTATTGTGTTTATTTCACTCTTAAAACAAAATGTTAATATATTTTAATTTAGTGTTACTTTGTATATGAACGTCCCTACTAGGGAAAAACAGTAACTGTTTTTTGTTTTTTCATTAAATTTGGACCTAGTATTATTTTGTACTTTTTACTGTGTATAAAAAGTCTGAGTTGCGTATTATCAGCTATCTGAACCTCACATACGTCAAAACAATTGTTAAGTTTGCATCATTATAAATTAAAAATAAACAAGTATTGGTTGACTAGTGAGTGACCTGTAAAATTTTTCCCACTCATCTAGGTAATCAAAATAAAACTAGTATATCTCTAACGGAGTCAGTTATTTTAGTGTAAGCAAGAAAACCGCTTTTATTGATTAACTAAATAGTATACAATATGATTATAAAATTATTTTTATTGGTTCTGGTGTTTATTTTGTTAACACAAGTGATTTGGATGGTCCCGAAGTAACAGTAGATCAAGGAAAAATTAAAGGAAAATTTTGGGTTTCCCGGCAAGGAAAAAAATTCAGCGCTTTTTTAAGTATTCCTTATGCTGAACCACCAATTGGCGAATTGAGATTTAAGGTAAATTGCTTTAATTTTGATAATTTAAATAGTTATTGTTGCTATCGGATGATACACGTGCTTGTTTCACTTAACATTTGAATGTCCATGAATGCTGTTATTTGACCTCGATAGTGAAGTTATCTATATAAAAAACCAATTATTTTATGCTTACAAAATTAGTGATAATTAATACGTATTTAAGTCTTAAACATTTTGGAATATATTTGCTGCTTTGGTTTACTGTTTTTCAAATCATCGTCCTTTTTTCCGTTTTAACTGTTTTTTTTGCGAGTGTAACCTGGAATTTAAATTACTTATTAATGGACAGAATTTTAATTTAATGTATAAACATTTCTTAGTATTTAATATGTACTATTTCTAAGACAATAATTCTTCCTTTTCTTGCATTAATGACGATCTACGTACAATTAGAAAACTTCATTATTAGGTAGGTATTACAGTTTTTGTTGAATTATCTATTTTAAACTTATTCATAACTAAAAGTCAGTGGTGTTGGGGCGACGATACAGGTATCACATTTGTTTATGACACCTATACTGAAAGCCATTATGTATAATATATTTATATATCATTGATAAATTAAGAATATGGTACTTGTTATAAATGTTACGACTAAAACTGTTACAACTGAAGTTCTTTTACTAGAACAACTAGTACAACTAGATTTAATCTAAACTTCTTCGGATTTGATCCAACCATGCATTATATTGTAAGAATTGAAGCTTTCACGGCCAAAGTCATTACTGGAACAAAAACGTCTTCCGCTATTGAACCGTGTCGAAATGTTAATTTTTTTCTATTGACGTTATTTAAAGGTATAGTCCGTATAGTCCGCAGACTTTTGATATTATGTACTTTTAAAACGTAGATTTTTCTTACTTAGGGTTCCTGTAGGTTTGTCAGTGGTTGTAATTTAAAAAATATTTTTAATTATAGGGTGTCCCTACTTTCAAATTTTAATTAATTAATAATATACAGCGTGTCCGCGGATTGAAGTACCCAATAAGGAAAAAAAATTATTATTCATTTACAAAAATTTTATAAAACAAAGTTTTTTATAAACTAAAGTAAATTCTAAACACAAATTTTGAAATAACTATTTGGATTTTGAAAAATCATTCTACATAAATACCTCCCAACTAGACATACTTTTCGGCTAACTTAATACTATTTTTATAATTTTATTTTAAAAATTTAATTTTTTTTAAAGTGGTTTATTTATAAATAATTTTGTTTTATAAAATTTTTGTGAAAAATAATAAATAATGTACTCATCCCTTGAAGCATTTTTCTACTCTCTTAACTTATTAACACCCTGTACAAGTGATTTAAAATATTCTTATTGTGAATTTATTTTCTTAAAAAAACAGAACTTTTTACAAAGAATGATTTTTGGTCGTAAAATGAATAATAAATATTTTTTGCCTATTGGTTTCCCCAATGTCGCGGACACTGTGAATAAAACAAACAAATTTATAAATAAACATGGATCCAATATTCATTCATAAAATTTTAATGTCGCTATTGTAATATATCCTAAAACATGTAAAATAATTCAAAAAAGCTAAACACATTTTATGTCGTTTGTTCGAAATAATTGTTTGTTATTGAGTAATAAAATTATAATTTATTGATGTAATTAATGAAGTAGTTTCGACTATTATAGATAATTATCTATATTGTTATACAATAAGAATTTAAACTGAAGAAGCTTATAGATATAAGCGAAACGTTATAATAATGTTTAAATATATTATGTAAAAAATATTTGTTTTAATTTTAGCTGTTAAAAATCTGCAAATAATTTCTAATGTAAAATAATAATCAATTTTGGAGATCACCTTATTTAAGAAGGTAGGTACGCCAATAATTTTATAAAATTAAAATTATTGACTATAATTAAAGGGATGAAAATAGTAAATTACTAATAATCCAAAAATATGATATGATATTGCCTTTCAAAACTAGATTTATTTAAAATCAGTTTTGACCATTCTTTTAGGTTCCTCAGTGGCTATAATATAAAAATATTTTCAATTATACAAGGGGTCTCATTTCATGAACCACTTGTGTCAACTTTGACATCTTAAATAGAAACATATTTTTTTTATTTTTTATTCTGAATCTAGTGAAAAAGTATCGTAAGTTTATGTATACAAGTCTAGCTGAAAAATGATACTTTTGAGATACTGATTTTGAAACATTTAATTGAGTTGCTTTCGGCGGTCAGATATTTAACGTTTCTTAGGTTATTATTGGAAATATCACAAATTTATTTACACTTAGACCGGTAACGACTCTAACTGTTCATGATTTAAAAGTGCACATAGATTATATAGGGTAGGAAAAAAACATGTCAAACTTTGTAATCGAAAATGATAACTAACTTAGTAAAATCAAATGGAACCCTGTATATTTTTGCCAGATCAATGTAAAATTAAATTCTCTACAATTTCATTAAAAATTGTCATCGAAAAATGAATTAGGTAATAAAATGCAAACGTTAAAAGTTTATTGTTGTCTTTGTATTGTTAATAATAATGAGCAAATTTTGACAGCAGACAGCCGAGATTAAAATAGTAGGAAACATGTTTGTACTGAACAGAATATGCAATTTGACATTGTTATTGTTATCAGCAGTTTAAAATCCTATCTTTGAAGTATAACAAATAGCAGACAACGTTAAAATTTTGAAAACCCATGTAAGTAAGGTGTTACAAAAAAAAAATTTCGTTCTCATCTCGTACAACACAATATCAATATCTGACAAAAACAGATTTTGAACGTTGACACGTTTATTAGGAATTTTTTTTGTATTTGACATTTCCAGTTTATTCATATATTTGTGTCGGCTATTTAAAATAATTTGTCCAGCGATTTTGTTCAAATTTTGTTGATCTATTTCATAAAAATGTTTTGATGCAACGTGTATTTTTGATTAAAAGAAACGACGGTTAACGATTCCATAACAAAGTTGTAGAGAATTTAATTTACGTCGATCTGGGACAAAATATACAGAGTGTTCCATTTGTTTTATCAAGTTATTCATAATTTTCGATTTGAAAGTTAAACATGTTTTTTCTCATACCTTGTATAACAATGTCAACTTTTAAACCATGGACAGTTAAGGTCCCTACCACCCTAAGTGTAAATAAAAGTTCAGTTTGATATTTAAAATAATAACCAGAAGTATGTGAAAGCCGATATTCACTCAAGATATCACTATTTGAGTAAGACTCGTATACATAAAGTCGCCATAGTTTTTCACGAAGATTCAGAATAAATAATATATGTTTCTATTTAAGATGTCAAAGTTGATAAGTGGAAAATGGGGCACCCTGTATTTGAGTAAGACTCGTGTGCATAAATTCAACATAGTTTTTTTACGTAGATTTAGAATAAAAAATATAAGTTTCTATTTAAGATGTCAAAGATGACAAGTGGAGAGTGAAATACCCTGTATAATTAAAAATATTTTAAAATTATATCCACCGAGAACCTAAAAGAATGGTCAAAACGGATTATAAATAAATTTACTTTTTAAATGCAATATCAAAGGTCCGCGTACTACTCGGACAGGCTGTATATTTTAATCCCTGCTTTATTAGTAATTTATTACCTTCATTCCTTTAGATATAGTCAATCCAATTTTTACTTTATATAACTATTGACACACCTACCTACTTAAATTAAATGACTTTTAAAATTGATTATTATTATTTTACATTAGAAATTTTTGTGGATTGTTAACTGCTAAAACTAAAACAAATATATTTTTACATAATATATTTAAACATTATTAAAACGTTTTGCATATATCTTTAAACTTCTTCAGTTTAAATTCTCATTGTAGAACAATATAGATAATTATTTTAAGAAACAATTAGTTTCTTTAATATACAGTATGTCTGCAAAAGTATTGAATGTATTGAAAACTTTTTTATTATTAATTTTATGAAAAAAATATTTTTCTCAAAATGTTTTGCTTGGACTGAAACCAAAAATGAAGTGATTAGATACCAATTATTTCAAGCTATATACGAAGTGTGTCAAAATATATTATTTTGGTGCAGGAGTAAAGTACCTTTACTTGTGAAAACTTTGTTTATAAAAGATGTTTGGAATTGAAAACTAAATATGCAATTACATCCTTATGCTACATTTTTTTATTTTTATAAATTGTTCTCAAAAGACATTTATGTTACTTTATTTACAATTTTGACAAACTGACGTTTTAAAATGTATTGACGTTAGGTACATTTGATACGTTTAAATCTCAGTGCATATTAACTAGATTGAATGTATCACTTAATCTTCAAAAAGTTTCCCATATGTTGCCAATTTTTACAGACATGATAGGTCTTGCTATATATTTGGATGTAGTTTTTACTCCATGACAATTTTCGATTCTATAAAAAATAAAAGTTTTTTATTCTTGTATCAGATTCATATTTTTGAAACACTTCGAATATGGCTTGAAAAAGTTGACATCTGATGATTTTATTCTAGGTTTTAGTCCATGCAGAATTTTTTATCAAAAATAACTTACTTCCATAAAATCAATAATAAAAAAGTTTTTCATATGTTGCCAACTTTTATAGACATACTGTATATTTAGCAAACATTAAAATTTCAAACCCAAAACTTCTATATTTATACTCTTTATCTAATACACATAAAACCAACCATTTTAAAAGACCAATTCTTTCTAGATATGTACATTTCTATCAGTTCAAATAATTTTGACATTTCTAAAGCAATTACTTTTTCTTTAAATCACCATTTTTTACAAAAACTATCAGCCGTCTAATTTCTTTTCAACAATTTATTATAAATTTAATAATCAATGATCAAACAAAATTTTAAGGACCTCTCATTAAAATATCAAACAAATTTTTATATCTATAATATTTTAAAAAGTTTTTTTTAATTACTTCTAGACTTTAAAAGCCTTTTGTTACAAAAACCATTTCTACTATTTATATTTTCTAAATTACCATATAAACTACCAATTGTCATATAACGTTTGCCAAATTTGTAATTCCTATGATGACTGACGTATTATTTTTGAGTTGAAACTAGTTAATTAATAAATAATAAAAATAAATATTGGATTGTTAAAAATTTTAATTAATTAATTAGATAACAGAAATGTTTGCTGCATAAACATTAACACAAAATTTAAATTGTAAATATCAAGGTTTAGGGATACTAATGTTAATTTTTAACCATGCAAATTATTTTTAATTTTATGCCAATTATGATAACCTTCAAAAATTAATTATTATTTCAAAATATAGTACAAAAATGCAAAGATTTTAGAAAATTACGTAAAAATATTAATAAATTATTTGAAATATTTCTCACATCCAAAATCTACAATTTTTAAGATCAAATTTAGATTTTTCAATCACGGGATTTGCTATGTCTCCTTTCTAATGAATTATTCTGTATAAATGCTTATCATTTATTAATCTTAATTTTGGAATACTAATTAAAAAAACATTTTTTTAAAACGTTAGAAAACTTAGGTCTAGTATTTATTCACGCTATTTTTTGTACAGTCTTTCGCGTTTATAGTGGCGCAGTTAAGAGCAGGTACATTTATTAGTTGTTCCCCTCTAATTGCATACATATAAACAAAATAAAATGGGATAGATTTTGCTATTATATAGGTAGGCTTGGTACCGAAGCCTGAAGCTATAATTTGAAACTGTAAACTACTACGCATATGATGATTTCATAAAAAGTTCAACGTGCATCTGTAGTTATAGATATTGTAGTTTCAAGTAAAATTTTATAAATAACTCTTCATTGTAGAAAAAACTATAATAAGAGATTCTTAAATGTAAAAGTTGCGGTGTTTTTGATTCAGAATTAATAAACCATTTTGTCATCACAATAGTTTAAGATGTTAATCATGGCCATTGCCCGAAAATCAATGTTATGGAAAATATTTGTTTTGTAAGTCAAAAAAGGATAAAATACACTTAATGTAGTTGATCAAAAAATTACTGTGTAAACATAACAATTGTTTTTTACTTATCAACATTTACAAATAGTTAATCCGGTATTTGCACATTTAAAATAAGCTCTGGTTTATTTAAATGACGTTTAATTTCTAATGCTTCCAAAAGTTCTTATAATTAGTTAATTAATGGTTTGATTCCAAAATATGTTTTACAAAATTTTATTTCATTGGATATTTATTTTTTAAAAGCGATCAAAAGTTCTTTGTATCTTACTTCAAAATTTCTAAATGTTGTCTTATGAATTATATTATCATTTTAAATTGTACACTCCTGATTATTTTAAAGTGTTAATTTTGTTCTTTTCATTGAATACTAAATGTTTACCAGTTTTAAATGCTAGATATTTTATAAATCACAAGTAAAATGTGTGTCTTGCGACATCTCGTGTAAACATTGACACGTATGAATAGTATAAACTAAGAAAAATGCCAACAGTTAACTGTAACGGCATGTGTGTGTTCAAGTGCAAAGCGCTATCTAAGCGATAGCTTTAATGCTTGTAACACACGTTGCAATAATTTACTGTTTCAAGTTACAGCTTTAGGCCCTAAATTTTGTTAATCCGGTATCGAATCCAACTATACAATAGCAAAATCTATCCATTTTATTTTGTTTATGTATCTACACAATTAAACAGGAACGTCTAATTTATGTACCTGCTGTAAACTACGCCATTATAAGAGCGAAAGACTGTACACAATCGGTTGCTATTAGCAGCAAAATTAAAAGTACTTTTTACTTCCATTTTTAAAATAAAAATTGTTATATCAATCACATTGGCAAGATACGACTCTGTGCGTTTTAGTTACAATACGAAATTGGCAACAACGAATTTTAGTGTACTTAGGGCTAATTGCGGTTTTAAATTAGTTATATTACTTGTCAGTTATTTAGGGTTAGTTTTAATAATCAAAATCTTTCCAATGTCACTGTAGTTACTTCAGTATTTTGTATTGTTATCGTCTTTGTTAAGCTGAATTAAAGTAATTTTGTGTCGTAGAAAAAGTATAGTATGCAATTCGTTTTATAAATACTTCTAAATACTCATGTCTCAAATGCTGTTTACAAAACTTGTTGCATAATATACTAATTATTTGATACTAAATTTTAAATATCATTTATTTGAACTGTCATTAGACGTTGAAAAGTTATTTTAACTGGATAGTTGTGTTAAATTAACAGCGGATCAGTTATGAATAGTATGATTTTTAACATTTGAACATTTTTTATTTTTTTTTTTTGATACAAATCAAAATTAATTAATGTAAGTACAGTCAGAGTTTATGCTAATGCCTGTAGCGGAAGTGAATTATCTTCTTAATGTGTTCATTATGGTCAGATGTTGCTCATTGCAAAATTGAAATAGTTTTTCACCGCGGTCGTTTTTAGTCCCTAGTCCGTAACCTCCAACAATATCTTGACAGCGTTTATTGCCTACTATATCATTAAAATCGCCTAGTAAGATATTCGCATCGTGTTTTTTTGCTAGTCTGAAGACCGTTTCCAGTTGATGGTAAAATTCGTCAATATCTTCTTACTTTTGAATATCTTAATTGAAGCATGATAGGAAAGCGAACGAAGTTATCCCCGTTTCTTGTATCATTGTCTACTGAGTAGTAAATCGTTTCACCATGTTTAGCCATTCAAGCTTAATAGATCTGTTTTCTTACGTCCCATTTCTCTTATGGTATTATAAAGTTTTCCATTTTAAAAAGGTTTCTTATGTTCTAGCTAGCTATTCTAATAGGTTGAGAGATTTGCAATACCTTGGAACTTTTTTGTATCATAAGTTTTATTTGAGCAGGGATTTTGCTGGATGACGACCCGGAAAACTCTGGTTCTTCCTCTGCCGGATCTTGGTATCCGATTTTATAATTAGCTTGGGGTTCTAATGAGAAGTTCCACGTTGCTTACCTCATCGCAGTATTAAAACCGGGTAAATCATGTGATAGCCTTGGCGCATTAATAACATAGCTGCTGCCTTATGGCATGCTTGATATAGTGATCTGTGTATGATTTAGGTTCTTTTAGCCCTGAGTATGTGGCAATTCTTTTAGGTACACTACCAATAGTGACCAACAAAAGAAACGCAATTGGCCTGCTTGACAAAGACGAAGAAATGCATATTTTCTGTACAAAACACAAGGTTGAAAACTGAAAGTCTCATTTCTCATCGTAAATCTCGTTGCCAAATTCCTTAAATTTTTGTAAAGTGGGGAGAATATGTTGTGAACCACTTTATATAACAATCATAACCATAAAATATCAATTCTGACGTCTGTAATAGAAAAACAAAGCTGAGAACCCTAGCATTTTCTTTAATCTTGAGGCAGCTTCTTAACATCAATTATTTTAATTACAAAAAATTGAGGCTAAATTTTTCTGATAGTTGGTAAAGATACACCAAAAAGAACATTTAGCGTTACACCAGTTATTTTATTGTTTTTCTGCCAATTTTTAAATTCTTCATACTTTCAGGGATGATATCTTGCTAAATACTTTGATGGCAGTAAACTGGTAGCCATGTTTATTACACTCTCGTTTTTGATTTCTTCTGGCACGTTTATTTGATAAAAAAATCTTTACCGATATAAACAATTTGAACGGCACGGCACATTGTCATAGTAATTGTAGATGTAGGCTTCTGAATTTTGAGAAATAGTTTGAAGGAAACCGAATTTTAATTAGTAACAAATAAATATTATGCAAGACACGCCAGGTAACTGTTTTTATTGGCTCACGAAGTGAACGGACTCGTCTTCGACTTGTCAATAAAAACCATTTTAATTGGTTTATCATGTGAAATACCATTACTGTCGCTCTGAGCAAACGTAAAAGTAAGTTGAAAAGCAACAAATAATTTTTAAATTGTACGATATTAAACAATATTTTCGATTTTATTTATAAATACATCGCCTGGTGGCGTCGTTGAGGTTAAGCCAACCATACTCGAGGATCGGTTGTGCTCCACGTTGTGTTATTGTTTGCACAGCACAAAGCCCAGATCTGCGTCACATGTAATGATACGAGTGATACGAGATGGGTACTAGTAAACACAGACCACAGGGCCGCAGGTGTAGCTGAATATAAATAACATTTGAAGAATAAAAACTGCATTGTTTATTTAGGAGTAAAAGCAACTTTATATGAGAATCCTTGTAGTTTGTCGGTAAACTTACATGCTCACTTTTACTGTTAATAAACCAGTACTATTTTTGTATAGAAACATAAAATAAAACGTTTGTAAATTTTCAGGCACCAGTTCCAGGCAAACCATGAGTGGTATACTAGATGGCACCAAAGATCATGTGGTTTTGCCCCAAAGAAACATTTACACCAGAAGTGAAGTGATTGAGGGTGATGAAAATTGTTTGTTCCTTAATGTTTTACACGCCACAGGAGTACAGATCAAAGGCCAAAAGCAAAGTATATCCTATGTAAGTTGTTCGTTTTAGATATCTACGTCTAAAAAAACAAAATATGCTGTTGGTGTTTTTCTGCACGGAGGCGGTTGGTTATGTGGTGGAAATTCCAAGTGGTATGGACCCGATATGCTTTTAGACAAAGACGTGGTACTTGTTGTACCGAATTATAGATTAGGAGCACTAGGATTTTTAAGTACCGGTGATGAAATGTGCAGCTTAACAATGGGATGAAAGATAAAGTTTAGCACTAAAGTGGATTGCAAAGAATATAATAAAATTTAGGTGATCCCAACAAGATTACAATTTTTGGAGAATCAGCTGGAGTGCTAGTGCACATTGCACATGATGTCGCCACTAAGCAAGGTAAAACTACGATATTATAATTTATTGCAACTTTAAACTTAAAAATTAAGGTTTTTGTTCCATGCGGCAATTTCTCCAAAGTGGTACAGCTCACGCACCTTGAGGATTGGCAAAACCAGAAGAAGAAACGTAAACCAAGCTCATAAATTAGCAAAATCGTTTAATTGTCCCGACAAGCAGCCAAGAATGTTAGACTGTTTACAAAAAAGAATTGAAGCATTTGATTTAGTTGCCAAGATAAAATATTTATGGTAAAAAGATGAGTTTAAAAAAATTGTGTTTCTATTAGTGTTTAAGGAGTGGGATACAGATCCTATGATTCCGTTTAAACCAGTTATAGAACCAGATTTAGAAGGAGCGTTTTTAGTTGAACATCCCACCGAAACAATAAAGTCGGGAAGAGTAGCGCAAGTACCATGGATGACTGGTATTACCTCGAAGACGGAGTTTTAAAAGAACGGCAGATTGCGTCTTACATTATTTGTAAATAGTCACAACTTTTAGCTATTTTGGCAACCAACATCTTATGCGGTTGGATGAAGATTTTAATAAAAATTCTTCCCGTATCGTTGTTTTATAAAGGAACTTGTTCTGATCAGAATTACGTGTCTAATAAATTAAGAGAGTTTTATTTAGGATCAAAAAAGATCGACAACAGTACCCGATTTAATGTCATTGATGTAAGTAAAATCATTTTCATTTATGGTGTTCTTAAAAATATTTTTAATAAAGTTGTACACTGATGGTTGGTTTTTAATTGGTGCTGACGAGTCTGTACAACTACACTTCCAATATACTACAGAACCTGTATATTATTATTTATTTGGGCATCGTGGTGTTGCTAGTTTCAGTCAACTTTTTGGCGATCCACATCAACGTTATAGTAAGCAGCTACTATGATCTTTGTTTCCACTTATTCTGACTTTGTAGGTGTATGCCATGCTGATGATTTACAATATATGTTTCCTGTAGGAGATTCACTATTCCAGATCAAAAGCAGGATGTTTTGGATCAACGAATAACTGAAATCATAACAACATTATGGACAAATTTTTGCCAAACATAGGTAGGTAGTTGCGTTTTTAAAAATAATTGTAAATATTATAAATCTTGAATTTATTAGAAACCCAACTCCTGTAGTAGATTACATGTTGCATTCTAAATGAGAACCGGTTCAGTCGGAAAAAATTCAAGATATTATTATATAGGCGGAGGTGTTCATTTAGCTAATGGTTTACTGGGAAAAGAGCACAATTTTGGAGAAATTGCAGTTAAGTGGCATACAATGTGTGAAAGATGGTGTAAATTAGTTAAATGTACAGTTATTTATTTACAAACAATGCAAATCATGTAAAATACTTTTTTTAGAATCCTGCCATTCAGGTTTTCGCTTCTTGTATGGTTTTATTAGTTTTAGATTGAATTTATTTAAAATAAAATATCATCTTTTTTGATTTAAAGGCAGTTTAAAATAATTCTCAATGTAAAGATGGAACTTTGTTATTGGACTGTATCAAGTTTACTCTGTTAAAATAAAAGTCTTAGAATTAGAATGGCACAAGATTGCTCCCGCACCCTATCTTATCTGTCTTGGAGTTTTAGCGTTACTCAAATCCTATTATAACTCCAGAAAGTTACCTATAATCTCAATAATAAAGGGATCCATTGTTGCTTTTCTGAGGCTTGATAAATGGGTTATTTGTTATGCCCATGAGCCAGAAGTTGGATGTTTTTTAAGACAATCAGTAATTGATAGCATTAAATGATACAGTTTCTAGATTAAACTTTGTTGATCATAACTCTCTCTGAAAAAGATATATTTTATGTCAAGTGCCTAGCTCTGCACTTCCATTTAGATATCTGGGGACGTTGTTTTCCGGATAGCCGCATTTGGGAACAAAAATATGCCATTCATTGGAAGATAAATATAGAGTATGGCTGACTTGTGAAAAAAGGTCGGTGGATGCGTCAATATTATCTTAGGCTGAAATTCCATTCTGGAACCTGTTGGACTAGGTAGAGACGATGACAAAAGGCCACTGATGGTATTCACTAATCCTTTGGATAGGAACAAATATCTCCTCTTAGACAATTACCTGTTATCATTTCGTTAGCTCACGGCTCAGTATGACCATAGAATCTCTTGGTGTTTTCCTAAATTAAAGCCGTAGGGTTTTCCTAATGAGATTGGTCAAAAGATAAAGTTAATGACTAGAGAAACAAGATATCATATTTGTTTTTCTCGAGAAGCTCAAAAACTAAGTTTGACGGTTAACATTCGCAAGGAAATACAAGCTTATATAATAGGACCCTTTCCAATTGAATTTTTTTTTTAAGGAACCCTAAATTGTATTTTAATATTTTTTGATATCTGTCTAACTTTTACTTAGATTCTGAATCTGTTGACTTTCTATTGATCAGGACTTGCCAAACTGGTATGATAATAATCACTTATCTGCATCTGTCGTGAGCTTAAAAACACAGTGAATCCTGTAACTGGTAGAGTTGTTGGCTTCATTTCAGTCATTGGCCGGTGTAACATTCTTTTAAATAGTAAAGATATTGCTCTGTTATTAGTGCTAA